>JAKCPI010003529.1:0-28288 GCA_023213315.1 Euborellia annulipes
GGTGACATTCCATTGAAGGGTTGAATTTCAAAAAAAAAAAATATTGAAATAAAAAAAATTTTTTTTTTTAATTTTATGATGATGGACAAAATATATATATATCCCGAAGAGTTGTAGATGACGAGATCTTTGACAAGAGTTGTCTTTGGTGGACATCTTATGTAAAGAAGAGGCTTGTTAAAAAATTAAATTAAAAAATTATCCCTTGGCGGATCCAAAATTGTTTATTGTTAGAGAGAGTGCACTTTTTAATGAATCCGGATTTGATATAATTTTTAAGTAGACCGAAAAGAATTGAATCCAAGAAAATCCTCCATCGGACAACAATGACTTTAATTCAGTGATGATGTTTATGACGTCATCTGCAACGGGAAAGTGTGTGTGTGTCATTCACAAAATGACTTGTTCAATAGCTTTTGGGCCTTGCTGGAATATTTAGCTTCCATTTAAAGGGATGAGTTTTTCAAATAGTAAATAAGAGCTTGTTAGAGACGCCACTCAATAAAATTTAAAGTGTTTATTTTAAGGTAACTTCTCTTGCTATTGCCAAATATTTTTTAAAACAATTAAGATTTTTCATTTTTGCTTCGATGGAGCGATAAAGTGTATTTATCAGATGAAGTTAATTGTTAATTGTATCAGATGGAAAAACAAACGGGATATAAAATGAATTGAAATAGATGAACGCTTTTTTATTTATTTATTTATCATATGATTTATACCCGGTGGAGATTTAGAAAACATGATTTCTTCTTTTTAAAGAGAGAGATTGATTATTTGTTTCGATCATATGTTGATCTGATTATTTGTTTCGATCATATGTTGATCTTAACAAATCTGCGAGGATATAGGCCGTTTTTTGATTTGTACTTTTCTTGGTCTTCGCTCTTGAAAATAGAAATTGTTTATATAGTCTTGATGTACCCAAGGCTCTGAGCACTTTTATTAAAGGTATAGATAAAACAAAACGTCGTGATGATTTTTGCCCGTATGTTTTTTCAAAATCTTGAACTGCCCTTTCGGAAATTAAATTATCATTTTTCATATCTCTATCGAAAACGTTACCGGAACGGTTTATAAGTATTGCAGACATAGCACCGTTATGTTGCCTAGCAGAGATGGAGTGGGGGTTGTTTCCAAAAGAGAAATGAAAGGGAAAGCTAACAGCAGCTGCTTGTCCCCGAGTAGGCGGGGCGTTCGCAAGAGCAGAGTGCCGGCCGGCCAGACCTGAAGAAGGGGGAGTCAGAGAGAGAGGAGGATCTGATCCCGTGGCTGAGGTCGCCAGTCGGCCGACTGGGGCCTGTGCAGACGAATTTGAATGCTCACGCGCCTGACTTTTCCCAAATACGATCCAACCCAGATAGGTGTCCATGCATTTAAAAGGACCAATATCCTCCATTGCCCTATTTTTAACAACAGTAGAAAATACATCCACTCCCAATATGAGATCAATTTTTCCTGGGGAGAAAAACGAAGGATCTGCCAAGACTAAAGAATTATATTCCTCTTTGACAGAGCCAGGGACAATTACTGAAGGTAATTTTTCAATCAAAGTTGATAAAATGCAGGCGCTTACCTCATAAACTCTCTCAGAGTTAAAATGAGAGGTGAACCTTAATTTTAAATTTCCTTCAGTGACAAGCGGCTGTTGTCCTAGTGGCTCAATAGAGATGGCGTGTGGGCTGATGGGAAGATTTAATTTATTTGCCAACGCCGTTGACACGACGGATGTTTGGCAGCCAGTGTCGAGAAGAGCCTGAACGGTGTGCCAGTCTCCTTCGGAGGACATAACACTTACTTTAGCTGTGGGCAAGAGCGAATTGTTAAAAATATGAGATGTTTTATGTAGGGCAACACAGGAAATCACACTACTGGTGGATGTGGTAGGAGCTGCTGGTTTGCATAGGGACCGGTGATGTTTCAAGGAACATAAAGGACAATCTTTTGAAGGACAGTCTTTGAGGACGTGTCTTGGAGAAAGACAGTTAGAACAGAGATTATTTTTTAAAACAATCTTTTCTCGTTCTTCAATGGAAAGATTTTGATATTTAAAACATCTGGACAGGAGATGAGGGCCATTGCACAAATGACATTTGTATTGTACTCCCTTGGCTGGTGAGCTGGTTGCAGAAGTTACGCCTGCGGCTGCTGTAGTGAGAGTTTGTTTGCTGCCTGAGGCTTTAAACTTGCCCGTGAGGCCATGCAGCGAGCTCGCAGCCTTCTCGAGGAATCTTATTAACGATTCGACGCTCGGAGCGGAATAATCGCCGTCCTCAAGAGACAACATCCATTGTTGGGCAATGGTCCTGTCAATTTTTCTCAAGATGAGTCTTGTTATAAAAATGTCATCATCAGAATAGAAATGTTCCATAACTTTTAGTTGTGCTATCGCTTGGTCAAAGACATCCAAGAGCTTACGGAGCGAAGAGGCGGAGGGTGATGTCATGGCTGGGAAATCCAATAACCGATCTACGATTTGATATAAAATGTCTCGTGAGCGCTCATATCGAGCTCTGAGTAAATCTAGAGCGATGTCATAATTTTCTTCTTCTAAGGGAAGACTAGCGATTATGACATGAGCCTCACCTTTTAAGCACGATTTGAGATAAGCCAGTTTTTGAGAGCGAGATATTTGGGCTCCATGGACGGCGGCGCGGAATAAGTCCGAGAACTCACACCATTTTGTTATATCGCCGTCGAACGATGGAAGTTCCAGTTTGGGTAGGCGAATAGTATTTTGAGGAACGTGATGACAAGGAGTCGGACTGACAGGATCGGTGGGAGATTTTGCTTGTACAAGTTTCATAGATAACTTATCTAAGCGATTCAGAAGAGCAGATGTTTGCACACTCTCTTCAGGTTCGTCGTCCAACACTAATGGCTCTGTCAGTTCCACTATCGCTAGGGAAAGAGAATATAATATTTTTCTTTGCTGAGCAGATAATTCATTTACTATTTCGCATTCCCACTGCTCTGTGAGTTCATATTTCTCTAATCGAGTTATTTCGAGGCTGACAGCTCGTAAAGCGCGTTTAACATCAATCATATTGGTGACAGCCATGTTTGCCAACTGTCAAAATTGAAAGTCACTAAACGACACTATGTTTTTGCGTTGGTAACACTGAGAGAAACGCAACTCAGCTTACGAAAACAACAAAAATGGCGGTTGATAAGAAGTCCCGTTATGATTGCTTCCACAGTGGTCACGACGACCGCGTTGACGATGTACTTTTTTCCGTTTTCGAGGAAATGGCTCAAAATTGGTCGGAAATCGACGGGAAAAAAAAGTATCGGGCTCGAACAGGATCAAAAAATAATGTTAGTGCCTGAAGGAGATATTATAAAGATGGTAATAAAGATATAGGTAGCGGACTGTATATGGAAACGCTCCTTCAAACAAATGTGGATTCCTAGGAAAACGGGGAAAAGAAGTACACCGTAATTTAACAAAAATAATAACAAAAACTTTAATCACACAAATAAAAATACACTTCTTGATGTATATAATAAATAATGGCCACGCCGGTTTTGGGTGGATAAATAAAGGATGAATAAAATGGGATGTGGAAGCAATATGAGAATGGGAAAGGTGAGTATATAATGAATGTGAGTCCACCAGGGCTCAGATGGAGTGGTCTAGCACAAGGGCATCAACCAGGGGTTGGTTAGCACGAAAGGGCTTGAAACCAAAGAGTGGTAGGTTTGCAATGGGATGCATGAACCAAAAAATAAGGGTGCCGGCGACTGTTACGGGCTGAGGTTCGAACTGCTTCGAGCGAATTCCGGATGTAAAGTGTTTTTGCAAGCATTGGCTCGCGTCCTTCCTGGGATGCGAGACGCCTTCACTGCATTTCCGGTCAACTTTCCTAATGTTTGTGGTGCGCTCTGACGGTGAGGTGGCGACCCTACATTCTGGCGCCAACAAAGGTATTTTTCGGCATTTAAGGCCATTTAGACCCTATCCCTATTTATTTCAAATGATTGGTAGCCAATTCAAATGGAATAAATTTTTTCGCTTTGGACGGGAATCGAACCCGGGACCCTAGCCACGAGAAGCTAATATCATCTCACTGAGCCACGGGTCACAGGCAAAGCTTGCAACATAAAAAACGGAAAAATTTCATCTTTTATTAAGATAACAAGCATAACAATAAATTTCAATAAGAGTTTGAAATAACTGTTAGGTAGTGATTTTTAAACAATGGGGGTTAAAGGGTATTTGTTGTAAGGGTAGCATTTCAAGAAAATCGCTGTGGGTAGCATCGTAGAGGATTTCAGAGAATCTCAAAAGTTTAGAAATATTTAAAGTTTAATCAATTTCCTAATTTACTCTTTAAGAAATCTTCTGAAGAGAAAAATGTTTCACTGAAGAAGTTCTAGAGAAAAGTGGACGAAACATTGTCTGGGGTCAAATAAAGTTTTGTTAAAAACTTTTGACTTTTAATTGAACCTCTTGGTCCGAATCCGAAAAAGGTTCCTGAGCTTCATCTAACAGAAAAAGTTTCTTAGATATTTCGGTTTTTTTTTTTTTTTTTTTTTTTAAAGCAAATCGCAATTAAAATATTTGACCTTGAATTCAACAGCATTTCTATGTTTCTCTAATCTGGGTGTTCTCTTGCTTTCCGCTAGTATTTTGTAAATTCCTTTCGGAAATTCGTTGTGGTTTATGTCCTTGAAATCTCCCACTCAGCTTTTGATACACTAGTCCTCGAAGGGACGGACGTTGTCCTTTCCATCCTTCCGTTTTATCTTGCGGAGAAGAAGGGCCTCCTCCTCTCATCACACCCCCTAAACCACCCTCCTTTAGCTTATTAGCCGACTGTCAATTAAGGGCTTTACACTACATAATACAAGAGCACTCGCTTTCCCTCTCTCTCTCTCTCTCTCTCTCTACCAGAAATTTAATTAAATTGAAGCAATTTTAATTAATTATTTAACTTCAATAATTTTCTTAGTAATATTCCAAATAGAATTGCTTTAACTTTATCCATCATTATAAATTTGAATGAAAATTCTGCCAAGGATATGATTAATTTTTTTTTAATATAGGGATTTTATATTAATAGACCTAATATAATAAATTTAAGAACTGGTGATATATGATGTAATAAAAATCTGGTGTGACTGGTCGAACAGCACACAAGTTTCCCTTAACTTCGGTAAACAAAAGTTGTGTTCTGTGCTTGTCACACCAGATTTTTTGTGTCGACATATATTTAGATTCCGACAAAATAGTACATTTGAATTTCAAGATGTAAAATTTATAAGTATGGGAAAATACTTATATTTTGTCACCATGGCAACCATTTTTGCTATCTTTCCTATGAAGTACAAGAGTAAAGTGGTCTTCAGAAGATTTCAATCACAAAATGAGAATATACATTTTAAAGCGAATCTAAAAAATAATTGATTTTTGAATTTAAAAAAAAATCGTTGGAGCAAATTTAGAGAAAATCGAAAAAAACTGAAAAAGTGCATCAGTAAAGTACTAGTACTCTTTGGCCGATTTTGTTCAAAAGCTTCGAGTCAGGTCCTATGGGGGTGCCTAGCTTAAATATAAAATTTCAATTTCCTAGCTCTTTTCGTTCTAGAGATATTTTGTTCACAGACAAAACGTGTATATCCGTCAAAATCTCGACATCGAATTTTTTGACATGAATTCAATACTTTCTCTCTATATACAGTATATTAACATATATAGAGGTAAGAGAAAGTAAAAAATGATTGTGAATATACTTTGTATCCAACGTCGCGGGTTCGGACCCAGGCAGTCCGATGATTTTATTTAAGCCATTTGGATACCAGATGGCTTAAATAGAAATGCCTCAACCCACAATAGATAATATATATTACAACGGTTATCGTCTAAAGTCTTAAATGGCCTAAGTTGCCGAAAAGACTGTGTGAATGTGTGTGTGAGTGTGAGTGTGAATGAGAAAAAAGTGTGAATGTTTAAAAAAAAAAAAAAATACTTTGTATCCAGCAGGCTTGGCAAGAAAAAATCAACAGTCCCTAAGATGTGTGTTTGTAAGCAAGGCTAAGCAGTGGGAAAAATCGGGATAGATAACCCCCGAGAAACAAGACTATAGAAGGAATTTTGGTATTTAGATATCATGTGTAGCAAAGAGAGTAATCAAATTACAAAAAAAAAATCTGGTGTGACCGGCGCACAGCACACAACTTTCTCTTACCTTCGGTAATCGAAAGTTGTGTACTGTGCTTGTCACACCAGATTTTTTGTGTCGACATGTATTTAGTTTCCGACAGTAGGGTACATTCGATTTTCAAGATGTAAAATTTATAAGTATGGCAAATGGCTTAAATAGAAATGCCTGACCCCACAATAGATAATATATATTACAACGGTTATCGTCAAAGTCTTAAATGGCCTGAGTTGCCGAAAAGACTGTATGAATGTGTGTGTGAATGTGAGTGTGAATGAGAAAAAAAGTGTGAATGTTTAAAAAAAAAAAAAAAAAAAAAAAAAAAAAAAAAAGTATGGCAAAATGTTTATATTTTGTTACCATGGCAACCATTTCTCCTATCTTTTCTATGGAGAACAAGAGTAAAGTGGTCTTCAGAAGATTTCAATCACAAAATGAGAATATACATTTTAAAGAGCAACTAAAAAATAGTTGATATATGAATTTTAAAAAAAATCGTTGGAGCAAATTTTGAGAAAATCGAAAAAAACTGAAAAAGTGCATCAGTAAAGTACTAGTACTTTTTGGTCGATTTTGTTCAAAAGCTTCGTGTCACGTCCCATGGGGGTGTCTAACTTAAATATAAAATTTCAACCTCCTAGCTCTTTTCGTTCTTGAGATATTTTGTTCACAGACACACACACACACAGACCATGTCGCAAAAACCACTTTTTTGGATTCAGGGGACCTCAAAACGTGAAGATCCATCAAAATCTCGACATCGAATTTTTGACATGAATCCAATACTTTCTCTCTCTATATATATATTACATATATACATAGGTAAGAGAAAGTAAAAAAAAAAAATTATACAGATAATATTACTGTATTATAATAAAATGCCGACAAAAAACTGCAAATAAATCACTTTCCAAGAACTGATTATGTTTAAAATTTCATTCTCCAAAGACAAGCCTGCACACGGGGCGTGGTGTAGAGGTTAGCGTGCTAACCTCATATACCAAACGTCGCACATAGGAGTATTTGTTCAATAAACCCGGACAAAAGTCGAAATCACTAAGTTACTCAAAAGTCGTAATAAAATTATTGTTCCTCAAGCTATTCAACAGATAACCGGTCCCTAAGGTAGCCATAAACAGGGAAGCTATTTTAAGGGGGGGGGGGGGGTGACAATGGGGGGGCGACCGCCCCCCCCCCAAGATTTTGGAAGGAAATAGTAAATTCTGAGCTTACTACTTAGATACTGTATTTCAAAACATAAATTGATTCATTTTCAGTCAGAATTTTACGTTTACAAACTATATTACGAAGCCAAAATTTTTGGCATACATTTTTAGTTTAATTATCAGACAAAAGAATTTTTGTTTATGTGTTTGATCTTTTCTGGCTATTATTTATATATAGGCATAAAATATGGTTATTTGACTATTATATAGCACAATTACATCATCCCTTAAGTCGGCCATTTTGTTTTTCTTGAAATAATTCATTTTTTTTACTCATTAATTTGAAGTAACTGTAAAACAAAATGGGGGATTTAGGGGGAAGATGTAAGAGTGGTATATAATAGTCAAATAACTATATTTTAAGACTGTATATAAATTATAGCCCGACAAGATCAGACACATAAACAAAAATGCTTTTGTCTGAAAATTGAACTAAAAATGTATGGCAAAATTATGGCTTCGTAAAATAGTTTGTAAATGTAAAATTCTGACTGCAAATGAATCAATTTATGTTTTAAAATATAGTACGTACCTCCTTCTGCAATATTCAAAAGCTTTTTCTTGTAAAACATTCACACGGAAATACTAGAGCAATACAAACTATTAGCACAATCGAAGCAGCCTAGAATAAAAGAGATACGATCTAGATATTGACTCAGTTCCGACTGCTCGTATGTAAACAAGTGTAGAGCCATGGAATTTTTAAGCCTACCTTAGGACGCACCGGTTATCTAGCTTGAGAAACAATGAGTTTATTGCGACTTGTGAATAACTTAGTGATTTCGACTTTTGTCCGGGTTTATTGAACAAATACTCCTATGTGCGTCGCGGGTTCGGACCCCAGGCAGTCCGATGATTTTATTTAAGCCATCTGGATACCAGATGGCTTAAATAAAAATGCCTGGACCCTAATATATATAAATTCATAAATAACGGTTATCGTAAATGTCTTATATGGCCTGAGCTGCCGAAAAGACAGTGTGAATGTGTGTGTGAGTGTGAGTGTGAATGAGAAAAAAAGTGTGAATGTTTAAAAAAAAAAAAAAAAAAAAAAAAAAAAAAAAAAAAAAAAAAAAAAGACAAGCCTTGCTCCAAAGATTTGTAATTTAAAATCTCTAGTTGAGATATAATTGTTTATATGGAACCAAAAGAGAAAAGAATAAATAAAGTTTTTTTATCAAAATAAAAAAATAAAAAAAAAAAACTCCAATTGAAGCAACTTCCTACCTATCCGTCATAATCTAAATGAGATAGTAAATTCACCCAAGAATAATTTTATTCTATAAAAATATTTCCCGTATTATTTCAAAGAATAAATAAAATATAGCTACAATTAATTTTCGATCCAGGGACAATGCGAGGACGTGATTTTGGTTTCGCCTTATTTAGGTGTGTTCAAGAAGAGTGAAAGGTTTATTTCTCTATCTCTTTCCCCTTCAAGATGGCAATCGCTTGAACTTGCATACCTTGAATGATAGAACTAACAGACAACCTGGCCACTTCCGAATTGGACGTCTGCCCTATCCCCTATCTCGCTTTGAATAAAAAGCAGTTACAATCAAATGGATTATATAAGTACCAGTCAGAAAAAATCAAATTTTCCTATAAAACATTTTTAAGTCTTATTTCAATTGTTTTTCATTCTTCCCTTGGTAATATCATTTTTACTTTCTCTTACCTATGTAAATATGTAATACAGTATACATATAGAGAGAAAGTATTGGATTCATGTAAAAAATTCGATGTCGAGATTTTGATGGATATACCAGGTACAGGAGGTTGAACGCCTGAGGCGTGAAAATGAGCTTTTTATCAAACTCAGTACTTTACTTATGTACTTTTTCAGTTTTTTTTTTTTTTTTTTTTTTGATTTTCTTAAAAATAGCTCAACAATTTTCATTAAAATTCAAAAATCAATTTTTTTAGATGCTCTTTAAAATGTATATTCTCATTTTGCCATTGAAATTTTTTGAAGTCCACTTTACTCATGTACTTCATAGAAAAGATAGGTCTTGAATGCCCTTGGTGTAGGGGTAGCGTGCTAAGCTCGTATACCAGAAGTCGCGGGTTCGGACCCAAGGCAGTCCGATGATTTTATTCAAGCCATTTGGACACCAAATGCATGGACTTCTAATATGTATATTAATCAATTAACGAATATCGTAAAAGTCTTATATGGCCTGAGTTGCCGAAAAGACTGGTGAATGTGTGTGTGAGTGTGAATGAGAAAAAAGAGTGAGTGTTAAAAAAAAAAACATATCTTGAATTCTAATATATAGGTGGAAATTAAATATATGTCGACACAAAAAATCTGATGTGACAAGCATAGTACACAAATTTCTTTTGCCGAAGGGTTAAGTAAGTTGTGTGCTGTGCGACCAGTCACACCAGATTTATTGAAGGACTAATGTTTGACTTTGGTTTTTGTGT
Organism: Euborellia annulipes; assembly: GCA_023213315.1. Lineage (NCBI taxonomy): Eukaryota > Metazoa > Arthropoda > Insecta > Dermaptera > Anisolabididae > Euborellia > Euborellia annulipes. The sequence goes on from JAKCPI010003529.1 coordinate 9,821, forward strand.
GATCCCGAAAAGTCTAGACCAGGATTTCTAGCCTATTCTGCCACTTATGCAAAGGAAGCTTCGCCTTTCCTTTGCCAAGGAGCCGACGAGTACCCTGAAATGACTAAAGGTCCCGGGTTTGACACTTGACCCTTCAACGAAATTAATTCTAAAAAAGGAAATTTCGGTAGACCAATATCGAATCCGAACGAGACTTATGAATATTATCTAACCAAGTGGGCTCCGCCCTGGCTCGCCATTTGCGAGGGAGTTTCTTGCGTGGGAGACTTTGACCCCTAAAAGTATAGCAACCATACCCCCTGTCATTATTTTAAATTCGGATAAGAAACAGAGAAATCAAAAGTGACACAAATACAAGTTTTGATTAGCTCTATATATAGATATATAATTTAATCATATACGTTCTGGTCTTTAACAATTTTGAAACCACAAAAAATTATGTTGGAATTATATTTTATATTTAAAGGAATAGTATTTTAATATTTTCTGTGCATGGATGTGTGCTTACACGTTGTTAAGTGATTTGGAAAATAAACAAAAAAAAAAAAAAAACGCCTGAGAAACCTGAAGAAGGCATAATTTGTGTCAAAACGCTAAAGACATTGAAAAGGATTGAATAAAATAATTGTACTTCAATTCAGGCTAATGAATATTAAATTCATTTTCAAATGTATCTTTAACTATTACTTAAATAGGCTATCAAGGATTTCTATATAGTAGGTCTGCCTGAACAAGTACGAACAGGTAGGCTATGAACGTACTCGGGTATATGTAGGCTTAGAGAGATATAAGATTCAAAATATTTCATTCAGATTAAGAATATCATTTTCTTTTATTTCTTTGAGTTGATGTAAAATAATATGCTGAGAGGGGTTGATAATCTATTAATATAATTCGCTAATGTCCGTCCGTCCATCTGTCTGTTTGTCACGCTCTATTTAGGCAACTTCCCCGTTGGAATTTTGAAATTTTATATGCATATAGAGGACCTTCTCGAGATTACAGGAAAATTATTTTCATCCCGAAATTCCTATAACTTTTTGAGTTATTAATTCTTAAAGTTACGATTTCTCCCATAGGAAATGTATAGAGAATTATTTATGTATTCTTTCCATTTGTGTATTCCATGAATGTAAACGAATCCTGAAGCAGGCCCTGAATTGGAATGGAATAATAATAATTTTCTTTTCATAATTAAGAAGAAAAAGATGAGACCCCGGGGCCATGGTGTAGAGGTTAGCGTGCTAGCCTTCTATACCAAGGGTCGCGGGTTCGCATCCCGTCTCATGCGACAAAAATTTATTTCAATTTAATTGGCTATCAATAAATTGAAATAAATAGAGACGGGGTCTAAATGGACTCCGTTGCCGAAAAAGACCTTAAATAAGTTAAAAAAAAAAAAGGACGAGGGTCCGCAGCAGGCGGGGGCCCAGGGGGACGAAGCCCCCCGGCTAGGCGCGAAGGCGGGCGGCGCGGCTAGTTAAGTCAAATTGTCTAATAAGACTGAAAATAATCCCTTAGCATGCCAGAGTGGCGATCCTCTGCCCTTCCTCGCCCCATTGGATGACCGTTAGCATTTTGCCATGGTAAATATTAAGATTTGAATAGTATTAGAAAGAGTTTACCTCTGCGAATGTGTTAAAATAAATGTACTAAGAAATTGATAATTACTAAGTCAGAGAACAAAATAACAAGGGAATGAATGATCCCATTCTATCATATAGGCCTATCTATAACTCACAAATTAAATGATTCCACACTCATATTGAGAAACTCTCAAATTTTGATATCTATTATAAATATTTGACCACTAAAGAGTTTAATAAATGAATAAATTAGTAATTTTGAAGTGAAATACCTAAGTAAAAACGTTGAGAAATAGGAGAGTGAGGGCTGGGTGGCCGGTCGTCACGATGGCTGCCATGCAAATGAGAAGGCGTCGGTTTTCTTAATAAGAGTAACGTAGGTTAACACTTAACAAAGGCTCCCTCTCTACTGAGGTGGCAAGGCATCTCATCATCCCTTTACAGCAGGCGAATTATGGCGCCAAGATTTCCGCCTCTCTGATTGGCTAATTAGCAAAGGTGGGGACACACAGAGGGCCTACCGAGAGGGGGAAAGAAAGAGTGGGGGGAGAGGGAGTGAGAGAGAAGAGATTGATAATGAATTGAGATTTTTGAAAATAAAAAAAGGAATGAAGAGTCTCAAATTCTATTAATGAATTTAATTATATTACTCTTTAGATTAGAATTTTGTTTTTAATACAAACAAAAAGAAACCAAAAATAGAGCAGAACAAAAGCACTGAGAGATGAAATGAATACTTGAGAATTAAATAGGAAAAAAAAATATTTTTTCCATTCTTTCCATTAGATCTTAAATTTAATTAATTAATGTTTTCTTTTTTTTCCTATTCTAAAAGAACTCTTATATATTGTATTTATACCATAATTGTTTTGTTGAAAAAAAAAAAAAAAAAACAAAGAAATGGCACGACCTAGATGTATTTATAAAGTTAATCCAAGTTGATTTTCGTGAGGGTTTTATTGATTAACTAAATCAAATTATATTCTTTCATTTTATATTAGAACAATATTCATGGCTAAATTCAACGAAATAATAACAAGGTTTATTAGAACGAATTTTCGGAAATAATTACAAAATGCAAGTTGCAGATTTAAAGAATATAATTTTTGTTTTCTTGTCCACAGGATCTATATTTATCTCAATTGAATTAATTTACAGTTTCGTCTACAAAACAATAATGTATATAGTAATGTAGGAATGAGATAATATTTTACACTTCTGCATTCCTATGTTTTAGAGCACCTATCATTAGTATTTGTCAAGTTAAATACGAGGGCAAATTAAAAAGTCTTTGTCCCTATTTTTTTCACAAAAACAAAAATTTTCAATGCTAAAAAATATAAATTTATTCAAAAAAAATATTCCTAGACATATGCAGCCAAAATTATTGTGACGTTTCGGCTTTCTCAAGAGCCGGAGGCGAGAATAAAATAAATTTTAATTTTGAAATTAAAATTTCATTCATTCTCGCCTCCGGCCCTGAAGATGACCTAAACGTCACAATAAAAGAAATAATTTTGGCTGAGTTTGGAAAATTGCTCGCTGTGGCTAATATTCGCGCCTCCCCTTAGACTAGTCCGCGCCTCCCTAGGGAGGCGCGCCTCAGTTTGGGAAACGCTGTTCTAGGTCAAGAGACTAATAAGAAAATAATAAATTATATGTTGTAGTATATTTATTTATTGGACTGGTAAACGTACGATAGCATCAGGGAATCGAAACCGGGATCTTAAGAATTCAGGGTATGGGTGTACTTTCCTTTGCATCACATCACTGAACCCCTTATTATGTTTACAGTGATAATAACCAATTTGGGATCGAAACTGTAGTCGAACTGAGTCGTCATATTCAAGAACCAGTGAAAGAGAAAATAAAAATTTCTTTTCATCCACACCTTTTATCTTGAGAACTTACGAAAATTAGTTTTAATAGATAGTAAATTAGCAATTAGAGAGAGACTTTTTGAAGAAAATGTTTTTATAATTTAAATAATTCTTTGAGCAGTAATAAAAAGCCATTTATTATCATTAGAGACCGGACAAAAAAGTCATAAAAAAATGGAAAAAAAGTGCTTAAAAAGCATAAAAATTTTGAATAATAAGTTGTTAAATAAGCATAAAAGTTGAAAAAAAGCATCTAATAAGCAATTTTTACTCATACCAATGGCGTATACAAATTTTTTTTTAAAGAAAAATTGCAAAAAATTTTGTTTTTGCGTAACCAAATTTTTTCACCCTGATGAAAAAATTTTTTCCAGGGCTATATTTTTTCGCACTGCGGAGTTTTTGAAATTTTTTTTTCGTACTGCGGAGTTTTTGAAATTTTTTTTTTTTTTTGGACGGGGCGGGCCCCCTCCCCCTCCTTATAAACGTCCCTGGTGTATCCGTGTGTGAATGGGTAAAAGTGTGTTTTTTAATAAAAAAAAAAATTATAAATATTCGTAAAATAAGTTCAAATAAGCATGAAAGGGAAAAAAAGCATGAAAACTCAAAAAAAGCAAAAAAAGCATAAAAATGCAATCTCAATGCACTTAGTTTTTCCTAATTCGTATAGAAATTAAATATCTAATGGTTGCTTATAAAATTGAGCAATAAGCATTTTGCTTAAAATCCGGTCTCTAATTATCATAGATATAAAAAGTCCGAAAGAGGCATTGGGGAAATTATTGCCAAGAACGCCCGCGAGTTAGGCAACCGTGAGTCTAAATTAAAAAATATTTTTTTTTACACTTGTTGCGATTAATTTAATTAAAACAATAGACTCCAAAATCAAGAAAAGAGATTATTAGATCTCAAGGATGAAGAAAACGCGCAATGGGGTAAAAAAAAAAAAAATTAAAGTAATTTGAAGATAATAATATGAAAAATTTTGTTTCTATATGTTTATAATATTGGATAATGGCTTTAGAATCTTAGCCAGAATTTAACTAAATAGAAACACAATACACTATTTAAATCAAGAAGTTTCGGGATTTATTATCTCCATCTTCAGTCTAAAGTATATTGTTTTATATAAACAATTTTTTGTCTATTATTCGGTCAGATTGACCGATATGAAAATTGAATATTTATTCAATCTAATATAAGGTAACCACACGTCCCGATTTTGCGCGGGAGGCTTTTTAGAGGACTATCCCGCGTCCCGCCGATGTTTTGAAAATGTCCCGCTTTTTAGAAAATATCTGTATTTCGTATTTTAAATGTACTGCAAAAATATATTATCAATTATTTATTAATTATTTTAGATAGGAACCGACCGAAGTTTCGGTTCCGGCCAAAAAAGAGTTTGAAAAAAAAAAGCGATTGAGATTCGCGCCTAAAAAAAAAAGTCAAATGATTTTCGCAAGAGGGAAAAATTCGAATTTTTACTATAAATTTCCCGGCCGATTCAGCCCATTTGCCCCGCTTTGTCTCAATGAAAATGTGGTCAGTTTAATCTAATAGGTAGGCCCTCTCTAAACTGTAATTTTTAAATTTATTTCTAATCGAATTATTTTTAATGAAAAATCAATAGAAACAAATCTAAAATAAAGTTCTAAATTAAGAAAGGTAAATATTGTGTTTAATGAAGTGGATTTGATATAAATAATATGAATTAATACTTTTATATATAAATGTTACCAGTTTCTTTAAATTTAAAATAAAAATGGAAAATCCCAAAAGATTTGTTTTTTATAGAAAATTTTCCACGATAAAAATAAAAAAGGTGTAGGCGAAATATAAAAGGATGGATCGTAAAAGGTAACATCATATTGTAATTTCTATTGAGAATTTTAATTCAAAAGGTCAAATCCATTTAAGTGAATTTAAAATGATTTGGAAAGTTAAGAATAGATTCTTCCTATTTTATATAAAACTAATTTATTGGGAAATAAATTTTTATAGTCTTCCAAATTGTTAAGTTAACAGGTAGAGGTCTATAAACTTTCAAACGTCAATTGAATGTGATGCCGAAATTCAATAAAATTCAAAAAAAAAAGGAAAAAAATTGAAATTGAATGAAGAAAAAATTTAGTATGGAAAACGGGAAGAGAATATTTAAGAAATTCCATTCGGAAGAAAAAAATATTTTTGGACGATTGAGAACCTATGAACGACATTGAGAGTTCAAATAGAAAAAGGTCGCAATTTCAAGAATAGTGGATAGAAAATTTTTTTTGAAAAAAATTTCTAAGCCAAAAAAAAGGCAAAGAGAAACGAGAAAGTTTTTTTTTTAGACAATTAATGAATGCATTGAATGCGTATTTCGTATTTGCCTGGTGATTCAAGTATTTATTGATAAATACAAATAAACTCAATTAAAATTCACAATTGTAATAATAAAATATAATATAAATCAGTGGTTCCCAACCGGGTGCCGCGGGATTGGCTAAGGAGCGCAGAGACAAATTTTCTTTAAATTTTTTTTTTTTTTTTTTTTTTTTACAAATAAATTTTTGTCGCATGAGACGAGATGCGAACCCCTGACCCTAGCATAAGAGGCAACAACTCTACTGTCTGTGCTATGGTCCAGGGGTTGATTTTTTTTTAATAAAATACTATATTTTAATCAGAGATGAATTATAATAGAAAACAAAAATAATTGCCTGACGATAGCTTATCATAAATTATTTACTAAGATTGCACTTTAAAATTAATGTAAATATGTAAATTATTAGTATAATAAATAAAATAAATTATGGGTGAACTTTGTCTTTTAAATAGGATATTTATGGACAATTAATAAAATTAAAAAAATCTGGTGTGACTGTCGCACAGCACATAACTTTCTCTTACCTTCGGTAATCGAAAGTTGTGTTCTGTGCTTGTCACACCAGATTTTTTGTGTCGACATATAATTAATTTCCGGCAATATATTAGAATTTAAGATGACAAATTTATAAACATGGGAAAATATTTATATTTTGTTATCATGGCAACCATTTCTCCTATCTTTCCTATGAAGCACAAGAGTAAAGTGTGCTTTAAACAATTTTGAGGGCAAAACGAGAATATACATTTGAAAGAGCATCTAAAAAATAATGGATTTTTTGAATTTTAATCAAAATCGTTAGAGCGAATTTTGAGAAAATCGAAAAAAACTGAAAAAGTACATCAGTAAAGTACTAGTACTTTTTGGCCGATTTTGATTAAAAGCTTAAGCCCATGTCGAGAAAAACGAGAATATACATTTGAAAGAGCATCTAAAAAAAAAGATTTCAATTTGAAAGCAATTAAAATTCTTGAATAAGAATGTTAATTTAAATGATCTGCCTCTTAAATTTTATTCTTTTCTTTTTTTTGATTTATTAAAACAAAAAAAAAATAAGAGAGATGTCGGTGGAGGGTGTGGGGGAAAGAAAAAATAATATTGTTGTAGAGAAAATGGTTGTGGAAGAAAATATAAACAAAATTTTTGAGAAAGAAAGAAAAATGCCAAAATATAAAATCTCTCTTAATTAGGCCTAAATTATAATAAAATTAAAGGAATTAAAATTTAATATTTATATAATTAATTATAGAATAATAATTGTGAGATTTAATTTTAAGATTTTCTTTTTTTCTTATGTAACTCCGAAACTACTAGACGAATTTTTATGGGGGTGTTTTTTTTTTTTTTTTCTCTCATCTTAGAAGGTGTGTATCTGGACATAAATTTCCTAAAGTAGTACGATGCCCTTGCCCTTCTTAAAAATCCTCGAGAAAATTTATTTTGAAGATTTCTCCACCGGTATCAAAATATTTAAAAAAAACTCATTTTTATTTTTTGACTAAAATTAATGTCAAAGAAAAGAAATAAAAAAGAGGTGTGGGGTGGGGGAAGGGAGTTTTTTTTATGAAGAATATCAATTGATAAGCGCAGCGTCATCTGTTTCCAAGAGGGCTTCAAAAACTCACCCTTCATTGATTTTATTCCAGAGTTTATTACTACTCCAAGGGTTTTCTCTCTCTCTCTATTTGAAAGCAACAACAACAACTATTATTGAGAAGAAGAAGCAAAAAAAAAAAAAAAAAAAAAAAAAAAAAAACTAACACACGGAATTTAACAGGAGGAATACAATAGATAAGAGAAAAAAAATCTCTGATAAAAAGAGAGAGAGAAAAAATGTTTATGAGAAAAAAAAAAAAAATTCGAATCTCTTTTTATAGGATAATATAAGAGTGAAAATATTTTTAGAAATAATAATCGGATTGGAGGATAGTGAATAGACAAGCAGAACACCAAATATCTGTATTATAATATATTTTTTTTTTTTTTAATTTATTTAGGGTTGGCTACATTATTACATTTAGAAACAAAATACAGCAACACCAAAAAGAAAAAATTACTAATGAATATTAAATACAATTCCCGGATGACCGAAGTGGGGAGAGCTCTCTAAAGTTAGGCTGATATAACTGTTATAAGCGTATCGTACTGCTTCCAGATACTCACCATCAATTCCTAAGAGTATAAAAAATCGGTGACTGCGGGAATGAGCCTAGGAAAGAAGAAGAACAAGACTGTAGTTAATGAAGCGTTTTTCTATAGCGTGATAAAGATGTGAAAGATGTATGGCACTTATAAAGAGCTGCTCTTAAGGATTGATGAATTGTATAAATGTTGGGGAATCTCTGCAATTTGGTTTCCAGGAACGTGGTTCTTTGTGTATAAAGGGTGTTTCATAAAGTACGCAGTTTTAAAATTGCGCGGAATTTTTTTGTTTGAAGATTGTCAGCACTGTTCCTATCATTTTCGTTATCTATTATCACTTCGATTAGAAGACCATTTGTCGTTTTTCCATTTTGTAGCCATGGAGCGGTTCAGTATCGAGCAACGCATTCTTATTGTGAAAACTCATTACAAAAACGGTGAGTGCTACGCAGAGACTGCCCGTAAACTCGCGCGATCTTTGGACGTGACAATGCCTCGACCGCAACAACAGTTTCGAGGTTGGTACAGAAATTCGAAGAATCTGGGTCAGTTGCAACCAGAAAATCGCCCGGTCGAAACCGTAATGTTCGAACGCGGTTTCGACCGGGCGATTTTCTGGTTGCAACTGACCCAGATTCTTCGAATTTCTGTACCAACCTCGATACTGTTGTTGCAGTCGGGACATTGTCACGTCCAAAGATCGCGCGATGTTTACGGGCAGTCTCTGCGTAGCACTCCCCGTTTTTGTAATGAGTTTTCACAATAAGAATGCGTTGCTCGATACGCTCGAAAAACAACAAATGGTCTTCTAATCGGAGTGATAATAGATAACGAAAATGATAGGAACAGTGCTGACAATCTTCAAACAAAAAAATTCCGCGCAATTTAAAAACTGCGTACTTTATGAAACACCCTATAGAAGAGTGGATAGATGTTCTTTTAAAAAAATATTTCAGCTTTATACGAACGAAAAGAAAATTGATCTCAGAATGTTTCCGTATTGAATAGTAATAAAATCGCTAAAAAAGCTTGGGCCATGGCTCAGTGGTAGAGTTTCCGTGTCTTGTGCTAGGGGTTAACGGACAAAAAAATGAAATTATTTCATTTGAATTAGCTACCAATAAAATGAAATAAATAGAGACTGGGTCTAAATGGCCTTTGATGCCGAAAAAGGCCTTAAAAAAAAGACTAACAAAAATAATATTGAGGTAATTATAAGTCCTGAAGATGATTGATTGTATATCGAAACTGATTATTGCACAAGGTAGTTGATCAACAATAACATAATTTAAAGTTAAAAACGACGTTTTTATTGATTTTTCGACCGAACATCAGTCGATAGACCAAAGAAGCTGCAAAGTCTACTCATTTATAAAATCTACAGTATATTTTGTTTTATTCATATGCTGATTCAGACTAGCTTTTTATCAATTTAAATTGACTTTGCAGCTCTTCTTCGCCTTAGACGGATGGTTGGTCAAAAAAATTATAAAAACGTTGTTTCTAATTTAAATTAGTTATTTATGGTCACTGCCTTCTACAAGTATCAGTTTCGATGATTCATCATCCTCATTACATTCAAATATTTTCAATATGTTACAAAACAAAATGTTGAAAATATTTGAATGTACTATTAAATTGTAGGTCCTGAGGATGATGAATGCATCGAAACTGATACATTGTACAAGGCAGCTGACCAACAATAACTAAATTTAAAATAGAAACAACGTTTTTATAATATCTTTGACCAACCATCCGTCTAAGGCGAAGAAGCTGCAAAGTCAATTTAAATATTTTGTTTTAATTCATCGGCCTGTTTACAAGTTCTCTTTGGTGATTAAATAAAGGACACTGTGACGTTGTTGTTTAGCCGAGGAAGATGTGTGTATGATTTATTCTTAAGCGGTTCATTAACCGCAATGATTATAGATCTGAATGATTCTGAGAATCAGAAATGATCCCCTTACCTTTGAAGAATTCTATTTTGCAGGACAAATAATAATTAAACATCCTTTTTATAAATTTTAATTAGTTAAATTATGCGTTATAAATATTTCCGGGAAAATGAAATAATAGAGGAGGGAAGAACCTCGGCTTCTAGGCATTATTTATTTATAATATTTATCTAACAAAAGTGTTCATTTTCTAATCAAATTTCAGGAATCCTCTTAATTTCCCTCTAGCATTCGCGCCTGGCCCCCTGGCAACAGGCAAGTCACCTTTGGAACAACCGATTGCCTTTTGTCAAAATGGATTTTTGACTAAGAAGCTCAATGAGGAAGGCAGCCAGCAGAAATAAAAACTTTTATATTTTTTCATCGACATTTCGGGAGCGCGTCGCTCCTATCTTCAGGGCCTATAGCCATTAAATATTTATTAATAGAGTATTAGAAAAATTACAATTATGTTATACAAGTTGAGAAAGGCGCGGCTTCGCCGCGCCCATCTCAACTTGGCCCTGGCGGGCGGCGTCTCGGTGCGTGATCAGTAGTTTTTCTCTTAATTTTAAAGCCCATATTATTTTCGCCTAAATGAAAATACAATGAATCAAGTTTAAAATTTGAGTATTCGCCCTGCCCGGCCTCAGGGTTTTGAAGGCCATGAGAAAAGTACGGGCAAGAAGCAAGCCTAAATTTCCCTTTAATAAACTGATTAGCCAACGGGCATGCAAATGAAATCAGGCGGACAGGAACCTATTAAAAAAAATCAAGAATTTTAAAATAAAAATTTCGGGGGGTGGGGCAATTGCACAATAAATCTTTAAACTTTTATACCCCTTGATAGATATTCATTCAAGAATTTTAAATCCAAAAAAGCATTTTAATATTTGAATAAACAGAAGAATTAAAAATTTCGGGGGTGGGGGGGCAATTACACAAAAAATATTTAAACTTTTAAATCCCTTGATAGATATTCATTCAAGAATTTTAAATCCAAAAAAGCATGTTTATATTTGAAGAAATAGAAGAATTAAAAATTTCGGGGGGGGGGGGGGGGCTGCCGAATTTAAAAAAACTCTCAAACAACTTTTTTAGATTCTTATCAAGGGAAGGCTTTAGGGAAGAAACCAAATTGATATCTCTCCTGGTTAAAAAAAATTTGAATTTGCCTCTCCGGCTCCGCCCTCTCTGTATTTCGCCAATCAGCGCTATCCCTGAGGCCTGATTGGTTCTTTCACACATCGGACACGGTTTTTAGCGCTTTATTATATAGTATGATATGATACAAAATGTGGTTATAAAATGCTTACGAAATAATTGTCGCAAATGAGATGGAGAACATTATAATGTTTACACAACGTATGTTGTGCATAGTATTTAGCAAAATTGATAAGTGTGATATATTTTTGTAATACTGAAATAATATAAAAGTTTTTATTTCTGCTGGCTGCCTTCCTCATTGAGCTTAAAAATTATCAGATTAATCATTGCTTTTATAGTTTAACAAAAACAATAATTTTGTAAGTTATAGTTAGGCCTGTACCTTAGTCAATCATCACTAGGGCTCGAATTTCGCCCTATTTGCCTTTTTTAATTTATGGCTTAAAATTTAGGCCAATATGATATGTATACTAGGGTGTCCCTTATTTTTCGATTTTTATTTTTTTTTTGGTTATACCCTCTAATTTTTTTACTTATATTATAAAACACTCGTAAATAAAATTTGACTCCATTTGGAGTTCATTTACCTCCCCCGACCGTCTTGGGCGGGATTTTGAAAATTTTTATTTTTTTGCGTATACGTTCTCATTTTGTTTATTATATTAAAAAATACCCACAAATCAAATTTTACGTCAATCGGAGTTCATTTAGCCCCCCCGACCCCCCTGTGAAAAAATTTCGAAATTTTTTTTTTCTCGGATAGGTTATAATTTTGTTGATTCTATTAAAAAACACTCGCAAAATAAATTTTATATCATTCAAAGTTCATTAACCGCCCCCTACCCCCTTGAAACATGTCCATTTAGGTGAGAGAGTATTAGCGCGCCCGCGGCGACTTCCTATCTTTAATATGCAATTATTTAATTTTGTTGAAATAATTTGATTAGAAAATAATAAAACAAGAAATTAAATACCAATATTTACTTAAAAGTACAAAAAATTTTGTTGATATTTCCTTTTTTTTTTACAGTCGGGATAAAAATGCATCCTTTCTGCTCCAGCTCACAACGTTGAAGGAATGACTTTTGGTCCCTCAACGATTATTATGAAAGTTTTCTATTAGCATTACAGCCCTTTCAGCTGTATCATTCACAGCTTTTAGAGAAAGAACTGGTCTTTTGACTTCTAAATCTGCCACGAGAGAGGATTCTCTTCAAAAAGAGTGTCGTTCTACCTTCAATGGAGAATATCTTTTTACGAAATCCTATAGACTTTTCTTCTTTAAATTAATTACCATATTCGTTTTTGTTTGGACGTCAACTTCACCATCCAAAAGAGATATAATGATCACTTCGCTAGTTAAATTATATTAGGGAAAAATTTTCTTAAGGCTGCTTTAAAAATGATCGGAACCTTTCGTAATCTTGTAATGCTTTCAGAAAGCTAAAATCTTGAAAACTTGCCTTTACTGCCGAAATACATTGAATCCATAGCTTAACATACTTCGTTGTCATAAAGAAACAGATATCTGGTAGTCCTTGTTTGTCTGGGTGGCTCAATCTAACGCTAAATTTCCTCCAAATATAATTTAACTGAAGAAGAGGTCTTTTTCTTTACTGGGTATATCGCTTTTGGATGATAAAATTGACAAACAAAAACGAAGATAAATAAGAAATTATACCTATAATATATAAGATATTATATACATCACGTGATTCTGAATGATCTCAAATAACCGAATACCGTGCTGTGGTCCAGCGGTTAGGGCACACTGAATATAAATCAGTGGATTCGTGGTTCTACTCCGGGCGGCACCCTATCGTTTGTTGGATATTTGAATTAATAAATATTAAATTGTAAAAACGAAGATGGTAATTAATTTAAAGAAGAAAAGTCTATAGGATTTTGTAAAAAGATATTCTCCATTGAAGGTAGAGCGACACACTTTTTGAAGAGAATCCTCTCTCGTGGCGGAGCAACACTTCATATTTAGAAGTCAAAAGACCAGTTCTTTCTCTAAAAGCTGTGAATGATACAGCTGTAATGCTAATAGAAAACTTTCATAATAATCGTTGAGGGACCAAAAGTCATTCCTTCAACGTTGTGAGCTGGAGCAGAAAGGATGCATTTTTATCCCGACTGTAAAAAAAAAGGAAATATCAACAAAATTTTTTGTACTTTTAAGTAAATATTGGTATTTAATTTCTTGTTTTATTATTTTCTAATCAAATTATTTCAACAAAATTAAATAATTGCATATTAAAGATAGGAAGTCGCCGCGGGCGCGCGCCAATACTCTCTCACCTAACTGGGCATGTTTCAAGGGGGGTAGGGGGCGGTTAATGAACTTTGAATGATATAAAATTTATTTTGCGAGTGTTTTTTAATAGAATCAACAAAATTATAACCTATCCGAGAAAAAAAAATTTCGAAATTTTTTCACAGGGGGGTCGGGGGGGCTAAATGAACTCCGATTGACGTAAAATTTGATTTGTGGGTATTTTTTAATATAATAAACAAAATGAGAACGTATACGCAAAAAAATAAAAATTTTCAAAATCCCGCCCAAGACGGTCGGGGGAGGTAAATGAACTCCAAATGGGGTCAAATTTTATTTACGAGTGTTTTATAACATAAGTAAAAAAAATTAGAGGGTATAACCAAAAAAAAAATAAAAATCGAAAAATAAGGGACACCCTAATGTATACGTTTCATGAAATCCTGAATAAAAGAAGAGGCATTTGTTAGTGCCTATAATGCCTATTTTGGCCTATTTCAGGTTTTAGTGCCTATTTCATCTATAATATAAATGCCTTTTTTAGTGCCTATTTTAAGTTCAAATAGCCAACTTCAATTTTTTACTAGCTATACATAGCGTAAATTTAAAATGTTTTTGAATTATCAAGAAAATATTTCAGGGGGGGGGATAAACGGGGTAATTACCCCCTAACATTATACAATTGAAGAAGTCGGGCGCAGATAGTGTTAACCCACAAATATATTTTTTTTCACATAATATATATTTTTTTTTTTTTTTAAAAAAAAACATTCACACTTTTTTCTCATTCACACTCACACTCACACACACATTCACACAGTCTTTTCGGCAACTCAGGCCATTTAAGACTTTTGACGATAACCGTTATGAATATATTATTATTTGGGGTCCAGGCATTCTTATTTAAGCCATTTGGTATCCAATTGGCTTAAATAAAATTCATCGGATTGCCTGGGGTCCGAACCCGCGACTTTCGGTATAGAAGGTAGGCACGCTACCGACTACTCCAAGCCCCGTGGGCCCATATAGTTCTGATATATTTCAATTTTAAACTTTTTTTTTTTTTTTTTTTAAACATTCACACTTTTTTTCTCATTCACACTCACACTCACACACACATTCACACAGTCTTTTCGGCAACTTAGGCCATTTAAGACTTTGACGATAACCGTTGTAATATATATGAATCTATTGTGGGTTGAGGCATTTCTATTTAAGCCATCTGGTATCCAAATGGCTTAAATAAAATCATCGGACTGCCTGGGTCCGAACCCGCGACGTTTGGTATAGGAGGTAGGCACGCTACCTACTACGCCACACCCGGGGGCAATTTTAAAACTTTGTAAACAAACAAAACACCAACAGAGAAGTTTGTTTGCTACTGTCAGAGCACTCTAATGGCAGAATCTTTGCTCAATTGATGGTGTTGATAAGCCGGATTTGTCTTTGTCTTTGTGGCTCAAACAGACGGACACTCAATATAGATTTTTACTTTTTTTTTTTTTTTTAATTTCAAAAATTGGCATATTTCCTCTGACACTGTAAAAGATCGTTCCTTGGTTGTCCTCTCCATTTTCTCTCTCTCTTTCTCTCTAAATAAATCGAATCGCAAATGGATTCAATTCTGCAACAGATGTGCAAACAAATCCTCCTCAAACACACATTTACACGCACATATATATATACTACAAAGACAAGCCGCTAGAACATTTCGATTTCAAAAAAAAAAAAAAAAAAGCGATAATTCCCTTTTGCTGTCAGGCAAGCATACGATTGACGGGACGAGTGAAGAGATGTTTTCGGATTCATTCTATTTTCAATTTAGTTTTTTTTTGTTTTTTTCTTTTTTATTAAAAAAAAAAAAAAAAATCAACTCAAGTAGAGCGTTAAAATAATTGCATTTGTCTTTTTCTCTGTATTATTGAGTTTTTAAAAAGAATTAAAAACAAGTGAAAAATGAAAAAAAAAAAACGGAATTCAGAGGACTTAACTTCATTAAAACTATCGATAGTGTAGCGGGATAAGTCATCGACCTCGAAATCGTTAAGAAAATCATAAGAAACTGAAAAAGTATATCAGTAAAATACTTGTACTCTTTGGCCGATTTTATTTCGTGTTGTATGACAGAGTTCTTATCTTAAATATAAAATTTCAAGTTCACCTCTCTGGATAGGCGCATTGCGAAGCTAGTATTTTAATATCGAGGGGGAAATTAAAAAAAAAAAAAAACCATAATCTGATAGTTTTATAATAGAACATTTAATAAGTGTAGAAAAAAAGAGTAGATTTATAGCTGGATAAAAGTTGTTAAAGTGTATCAGGATGAAGAAAGAGAAGCAGCTAGTATTATTTCGTTTATTTCATACCCATTAGGCTGACGTTTCGGTCTCGGTCGAGACCATCTTCAGAGCTTATTGGCAGCCCAAAGCTCTGAAGATGGTCTCGACCGAGACCGAAACGTCAGCCTAATGGGTATTGAAATAAACGAAATAATACTAGCTGCTTCTCTTTCTTCATCCTGATACACTTTAACAACATTCAATAAAATAGTAATAGTAAAAAGAGATGCATTTTTCGAAAGGAGTGCTGAGGGAGTCCCTCCTCTAACTAGCACATCCCTCTAAGTTGGATAAAAGGAACTAGAAATAAGGGTTAGTTCATTAACTAGAAATGAACACAGGAGATAGATAGATAGATTTTATTTGTCTACGGGCAAGAGCTCCATTAGCCCTAATAATATTATTACATAATTATATACATTTTTTATTTTTAATATATATTATTGATACAATTTATAAGTCTCCCGTCTTAACTCATAATGACAACATTAGTATTAAGCAAGCCATGGCCCAGGCAAAGTCAAAAGTCGTCAGCTGAAAGAGTATAGGTCAAAAGCAGATCTAAATCTCCCGGTAACCCGCCCCACGCCGCGACGCCAGGAGCCCCCCCCCCACACCCCCAAGGAAAGACCGCACCCTCCCTATAAATACAGCCAAAGATGACGATGTCCTAATCCAATCTGGTAGACTGTTCCCCAGCGGAACCCCGGGCCGCCTCCACCTGAAATGATCCCCCATACATCATGGTCCTGTGCCTTGGGATGCCAAGATCCGCCCGGATCCGAGATGTTCAAAATATCCCCGGACAATCCGACCTCAGCACCCTCCACGTCAGCCTAAGGCAGGCAAGGCTCCTCGCCTGACCAACCCTCAGCCACCCCAGACCCGCAAGAGCGCCGGAGAAGGAGTTAGAGATATATTTATTTATTTATTTATTTGACTTCCACCCCTTCCTTCTCGGGTTTGGGGCTCTATATACAATTTTATTTTATTTTTCTTTACAAAATTTTTTACAATTGCAATATTTACAATTTTTAAGCGAAATTCATTTTTTCTTTGTAACGTCTATCCTTCTCTCCCATTCCTGCCATACCACCACCATTTCTTCTTGTATATTGTCCTTCAATTTGCACTCCCATCCCTCATTCCCCACAACAGCTTCTTCTCCAACTCAGAACGTCCCCTGAGCCGTTGTCGAACACTGCTCTGCACTCCATTAGGCCCTACATGCTTTGATGATCCCTCTTCTTCCTCACAGAGTCTACACTTATTATTATTTTCCCATTTTCTACTACCTCCGAGTCCCACTCCCATTCTCATTCTCGTCCATACCTCCCTCTTTCTGTTTGACCAACAAATACTTCTCAATTCCTATACTTGTTTTAATTCTTTTGTAATATTGGCAATACGACGACTTATCTATTCTTGCCCAATTTCTCTGTAGTTCTTGCTCGATCTTCTTTTGTGCTGCCTTTTCTAACTCTCTTGCTATGTCTTCACTGTCTCTATTTTGCTGGATTTATTCCCGGACTACCGACCTCTTCCATTGCCTTCATCATTTCCTTTCCCCAGCTGGATGCATTTTTGTTTAGGATGTTCCTTGCACAGGAGTTAGAGATAGCAAAATGTACTTCCCGAAGTGAATGGCTACCGCCATAAACTGGTTGGCTTATGTATAATCGGGTAAATAAACCGAAATCTCGATAGGATATTAGCAATGGTTGGCAAAGTTGACCATTCACGTTAGTCCAATTAACTTTTTTTTTTTTTTTTAATTTTCCATCTTATTTATTTAATCCTTTTTTCTCTCTTTTTTTTTCAAGATTAATCAAAAAATATGTTCAATGTAATAAGTCGAAAGGAGATTTTTTTTTTTATACATTTTATCGCTAAACCTCTTGACTTTGATATTTTCCACGATTTTAAAGATGAAGGGAAGAAGGTGGAAGAGAGAAAGATGAATAAAATAAATTGAAACGAATAATTTTTTATATCCTGTATATTTTACATATTTATTATGGAAGTAAAATAAAAAAGAAATTGCCTTCAAATAAAATATTTTTATACTTAGTAATGATTTTGCCATATCTTTAAGTATTTTTCCTTGCTCTATTTCAATCGATAGATTAATGAATGGTCAGAGAAGATGATTGGAGTTAAATAACACCATGGATAATTAGCCGTTTTTCATAAAGTATGGAGGAATCCAACTTCACTAGGTGACACACACGGAATCCCTAATTCTTTACCAGTAATATATCCAAAACTTTACTTGACTGGAATACCAACCTTCCAACAAGGAGGTGTTCCTCAAGCTGCTGCTGATTTTTTTGAACGAAATTTACAGAGCAAACCTAAATTCTGCGAAATTTCGTTGATTCCATAGTTAAGTTCCATGGAATTATTTGTAGGAATTGAACGGTCAACAAAGATGATTAGATTTGATTAAAGTTATGACTTTGTTTATGATTCTGAGTTATTCAGAAAGTATGGAGTGAAATTGAGTGTTTGATGCCGGTTCCAAATATGTGCTCTCAATCCTATTGGAGTTTTTTAATACCATGCTAATTTCGTTGATTCCATAGTTAAGTTCCATGGAATTATTTGTAGGAATTGAACGGTCAACAAAGATGATTAGATTTGATTAAAGTTATGACTTTGTTTATGATTCTGAGTTATTCAGAAAGTATGGAGTGAAACTGAGTGTTTGATGCCGGTTCCAAATATGTGCTCTCAATCCTATTGGAGTTTTTTAATACCATGCTAATTTCGTT
>JAKCPI010003530.1:0-65447 GCA_023213315.1 Euborellia annulipes
ACAACATTGGGTTTTTTGGGAATTGGAATTTTACTTGATTGAGGTTTCCCCATTCCTCCAAGAGACCAAGATCTCATCATTTATCGACGACACAGCCCCAAGGCGACCAGTGGATGAGGTTTCACCAGTCCTGGCTGGAGTGCAGGGTCCTGTCATCAGCAAAGCAATGAATTGGGTTGGAGGTTACTCCCGTGAGATCGTTAATGTACATGAGGAATAGAGGTGGGAGAGAGGACAGAACCCTGTGGGAACACCTGCGTTGATTGAATGCGGAATAGAAGGCACACCGTCGACTACAACCGAGATCTTTCGCTCCGTTAGAAAGCTCTTGATCCACTGGCACAGCTCAGAGGATAGGCCCAAAAGATGGAAGTTTAGCATAAAGATTTTTATGCCATACCTGATCGAAAGCCTTCGAAATGTCAAGAGCAACTGCAATAGTTTCCCCTTTCATTTCCATGGCTTTGTTCCAGAGGTGTGTGACAAAGCTCAAAATATCCCCAGTCGAACGAGCATGCCTGAAACCATATTGCCTATCATTCATCATTCCGCAATGTTCCAGATGATTTAAAATTTGAATGTTGAGGGCTTTTTCCATAATTTTGGATAGTATGGAGGTTATTGCGATTGGGCGATAGTTGCTGGGAAGAGAGGAGTCACCTTTTTTGGGAATGGGTTGAATATTCGCCAATTTCCAAGAGTCGGGAAAATTTCCCGAGGAAAATGAGAGGTTGAACAACCTGGATAATATTGGGACCAATTCAGGGGAACATTTTTTAATGACGATGGGGGGAATACCGTCAGGGCCTGGGGATTTGTCGATTACTAGCTCCTTAATAACCTTTTTAATTAATTTATCCCTAAAATGAATTTTATTCATTGAAATTTTATTGGAATGCTGGGTCGGAGGATCGCGACTATTGGCTTTATCGTCAATAGTAGAATTGGATGCGAAGAGAGAAGCAAAGATTTGGGCTTTTTCAAATGGGGTAGTGGCAATTTTACCATCAGGCAAATTAAGAGGTGGAAATGAAGATGAGGAAAAGTTACGGCCTACTGCCTTGGCCAAAGACCAGAAGCGTCGACTACCATTTGGGCAGGATGCCAATTGGTCGCATTTCCTCTGCTCGAAGGTCCTTTTAGCCTCATTGATGGTCTTCTGACATTGGGCTCTGGCCTTACGAAATCTATCCCACTCCAACGGATCATGAGACAGTTTCCAGTTCTCATATGCTTGATTTTTTGGCGCTAGTGGCTTTCACACATTGGACATTAAACCATGGTTTGGATTTTTTTCCCTTTTGATATATTTTAAAGGGTACGTACATTTCCATACCCATGATTATGGCTTCTGTGATAGAGTCAGCCGCCTGAGAAGCATTGGTTCCGTTGAAGCAGTAATCATTCCATGGAAAAGACGAATAGAAGATTCTTAGGTCATCCCATTGGGCTGAGTGGAATTGCCAAATTTTCCGAGGAGGGATGCGTTTGAGATGGTTAGTGGGAGATGTCTTGAATACTACCGTGACAAGGGAGTGGTCGGAAGTGCCAAGAGGGGGGGCTACTGAAGGAAAGTAAGAGTGTGGGTTGGAGGTAATAAATAGGTCTAGAAGATGGGGGGCATGTGTTGGATTGTCTGGAACACGTGTGGGTTCACCAATGATTTGGGTGAGGTCGCAAGAATCGCAAAAATTCTTGGCTGCTCTCCCTGCAGCATCGGTGGAGCCCGAGTATTTCAGCCAATCTTTGTGGTGAACGTTAAAATCTCCTAGGAAGGAGATTTCATTTGACGGGAATTTGGTTTGGATAGTATTGACACATTCTGTGAGATGGTCGAAAAAGTAAGTATGGTTGCTAGCGTTGGGGGAACGATAGATACAGCATAGGAAATGATTCGATGATTTGGCTGAGATTTTGGTAGTGTTAATTTATCGTTTTTAACAAATTTTTGGAAAATTTTTTTTATTCCCTCCCCCCCACCTCGCTTTGCACCAAAATTGTTATTTTTCAATAATAAAGTCCAATCTTACAATTTTTTTTAACCATTAAAAACAAAAATCCCATCAAAATTCGTCAAATGGTTGCAGAATTAATTAATGGGTTATAAAGGAAAAGTTAAAATTAAATCTCTCAAATATTATTATATAATTAATCTTATAAATTTATTAAATTTTAATTTTCATATTTCATTCGTTAGATATATAGTGGAAGGAGAAGGGATAGTTTTTTTTTTAATGGCTAGAGTAGTGGTTCCCAACCGGTGTGCGCGAGATATTTAGAGAAAAAAATAATAAAGTTTTGCTAAAAAAGATCAAATAATTAAATTGGAAGCGGCAAAATTTTCCGTAGATCGGAAAAAATTAAGCTTTGCCAAAAAAAAGGTCAAATGATTTTCCCAAGGGAAAAAAAAATTGCCCCAGGGTGGAAAAAACTTCGATTTGATAGGGGAAAAAAGAAGGGTGCCGCTAGTAGGTAATATTATTCTCAACGCACCTTTGGGGTGCCGTGGACTTCAAAAGGTTGGGAAACGCTGGGCTAGAGAATTTTCCGGGGGTTGTTTTTAGACTATTATGCCGGGTTGCAAGAAAACAGTTCTGTAAATATTTAAAAGTCTGTTAGTAAACATCGCGTTGGGCTTTAAAATTATAGGCTGTTCCTAAAGCAACTTTAAAGGAACGGTTAACTATTCCCTACTGTTAAGATATATAGATAGATGCAAAACGATTGGGCCCTCGAAAATGACAGCTCTCTATGTCGTTGGCCAAGTTGGCCGCAAGGGCGCATTGGCAAATTGTATCATTTATAATAGTACCAAAATTATAAAAGAAATTAAAATAGTAATTATATTTGTATTCTTTAAATTTTAATTGTTAATATTAGGTTACAAAACAAAAAATATTTAAATATTTAAATATCGTAAAATAAAAATAATATATACGTTGGTTGCTCTGACTTTCAGATGTTAAATTACAAAGAAACTGGGAATATACTATAACCTCACTTTTTCTCTTCATCGAATGATAATCTATAATAATTAATAATATCGCTTAAAACGTTTCAGAAACTAAAGAAAACTCAATTAAATTAATACATTTATATCTTACCTCTCTCGTGTGATAATATAGTCACTAAATTCTTATTTATTTCAATGAAACAAATCAGGTTAGTGGATACTTTATAGTTTTAAGGTCCGAATTTCAACCTTTTGTTTAAATAAAGCTTTTAGGAACCAATCATCTTTAAATACGTTCTTGCAACCCAAAATTATTTAGCGGAAGGTTTAAACCAACAAAAGCGTTTAACGAACCGTTAAATACGTTCTTGCAACCCGGCATTAGTATGTCTAATTAGGGGTAGAGGACCCCTTAAGGGGTTCACAAATCTAGGATTCTTCCTTTGGAAAACAATGTATTCTCTCTCTCCTTATGAAAAATTAAAGCTAATTAATTATAATAATTAAATAATTAAATCTCTCAAATGAAAATTTATAAAAATTCTTATATAGGCCTCTAATTAATTTTTCTTTTTTTGTTTTGTTTTTTTTTACTGAATTTATTAAGAAAAATAAATACAGTGCCGAAGGCAATCCTACCGCAGCTAGTACCTACTTTGTAAACATCAAAAATTTAATCCCCATAATAGGACATGATTTTTTTTTTTTATTTGGAAGATAAAATAAATAAATAATTCTCTGAAATGCTAATTTCAAGTGAATAAATTAAAATTTAATTAAATTTCCATAAAATATTAACAAAATATTTATCATACGGAATTATATTTATAAATTTTCTCTCTCAACTTTAATTAACAATCAGTTGTTGTTGTTGTTATATAATAATTGAATACAAACATTTATTTTTTATTTTTTGTTTAATCTCTTCAATTTCAGGTAGAGAGAGTTATTTTATTAAAATTCTAGCTTCTCCAACAAAATTAAGTAGATTATAATAGAACCCAATATATGCTTTGTGGATGACAGTACCCTGCACTCAGTCAGGACTGGTGAATCTTCCTCCACTGGTCGTCGATTAATGATGATCTTGGCCTTTTGGAGGAAAGGGGAAACGTCATACAAGTAAAATTCAATTCCCAAATAACACAATGTTGTCTAATTTCTAGACAAAAAAATAGGATTTGCCCTCCCCTTATTTACAGCAAGGGCGGATCCAGAGGTGTTTCTCGGGGGGGTAATCTGGTGTGGGCGTATATAGAAATTTTTCGGGGGGGGGGGGCTGTTCTCAAAAGTTTTTCTATGAAAAATTTTGTTTTTCGCGGAACAAAAAATTTTTCATGTGCCGTTCGCGGAACCAAAAATTTTTTCGTGTGCCGTTCGCGGAACCAAAAATTTTTTCGTTTGCCGTTCGCGGAACCAAAAATTTTTTCGTGTGCCGTTCGCGGAACCAAAAATTTTTCCCAGCCGGCAAAATATTTTACCTTTTTTTTAGAGACACTAAATTTTTTCGCCCGCGAAATCAAAATTTTTTTATGCTCCTTTCACGGTTTCTAATTTCCCGTTTTTTTTCAAATCTCGGGGGGGGGAGGTAATTACCCCCTTTACCCCCCCTTGTATCCGCCCTTGATTTACAGCAATAATAGTCTCGAGTTCAAAGATTCGTTTTCTATTCTGGGAATGACAATTACTTCTGATCTCTCCTGGAGCAACCACATCTCTTCTGTGGTTAAATCTATCGCAAGGAAATTGGGTTTCCTAAACGGGGTTTTCAAAACGAAACGTTACTTTTCCTCCCAACAACTCCTAATCCTCTATAAAGCCAAAATTCGGCCGTGTCTTGAATATTGTTCCCACCTTTGGCGACGCTCTCTCCTCCTTGGACGTCATTCAGAGGCGTGCAATTAGACTGATAGGTGATTTTATCCGAACATGAGTCATCTCCAGTCCGTCTGTCCGTCTATGGCCAGTCCAGAAAAAATACTCGGGTCCAAAATTCTTATAACCTTTTGATTTATTAATTCCTAAAATTACGATTTCCCTCTGGCTAGGCACGAAGCCCGCCGAAGGCGAGCGTCGCGACTAGTATGAATATATTTTTATATTATTTATTTTAGTTGACCGAAAAGGCCCATTTCATCTTTCCTAATATAATATATCACTTTAAAATATCGAAAGTAAGTGAAGGTTGTTTTTTTTTTTGTAAAATATCTTCATTTCAATCATTGTATTTGATTTTTAATGCTTTTTGAGATTTCACACAGTTTAGGGACTTTTTTTTTGTTAATTTTAAGTAGGGTCCAACCGAAACAAGATTTTCAACTGAAACCGAATTTCGGCTCAATCTTAGTTTCGGCCGAAACCGAAACTTGTATTTCCTATAAAATTTATAAATATTTCCTAAAATTCATATCATTTTCTTTTTTTTGAAATTTTTTCTGCCCTGCGGCAAAATTTTTTCCCTCCCGTGAAAATCATTTTTTTTTTTTTTTTAAGGAGACTAAATATTTTTCCCCCTTTCCACCGGGCGGAAATTTTTTCTCTCCGAAACTGGTCGAAACCGAATATTCGGTCGGTTCCTAATTTTAAGTTAAGGAGATCAATATATTTCGTTAATGAACTAAATACTTATATTTAAATGAACTAACTGATTAATTTCGGCACATGATTAAGGAAAGGAGAGGCTCAGCCAGGGGTGCTCCGCCCTGGCAAAGCCCTCCAAAGGCAGGCAACACAGCTAGTCTTTTAAATAATTAAACGTGTTTTATAGATTTTAATTTGTTGAATGCATTTAACATCTTTTAATGGTAGCCAATTCAACAGATTTTATTTCAAGAAGCGATCCCAGGACCTCTAGCTCCAGTGGATTCAGAGTTTCTGGTCTAGATAAATATAAATTACAGAGTAATATTTGTGGGATTTAATTTCTAATTCTCATTCTACGGACTTCTAAAACTAGATGACGAGATGGGGTTTTTTTTTTTAATTTCGCTGACATATTTAAGGTGTCTAAAACAAACAAGTCATAAATTAAGTATGAATTCAATAAAAAAAATTGTTTTATTCCAATTCAATAATTATTTTGCCATCAATAGCCATCCAGCCAGCCAGCCATGTCTAATTTTTTTTCCTTTTTTTTTTTCTTTATTTTATTTAGTTATTGATTTATAGAGGTGGCAAGTTGCTCCAAGTTTGGTTTTAGAACTTGAAGGGGGTCGGAAATAAATCAAATAGGCTTAAGGAAATTAATTAAACCAAATGAAGTGATTGAATGCCTGTCTTGAGAATTTACTTTTTGCTTGCTTGTTAGAAAGTATTCAATCCTTAAAAAAGGGAAAAAAAAGATTGACGTCTGATTGCAAAGTGAATTTTAAAAGATTAGTGAATAATTATCAAAGAAATTTGATTATCCGCGTTTTCGGATATTCGAAATTAAATTTCTGATTTCATTTTTCTAATTACTGGCGCAATCCAGCGACTTGCTGTGCCACTAGTGCCTGCCACAGCCAGAGGATTCAGAAAAATGAGTTATATTTTTGAAATTTATCATTAATTTACTCAATGGGACACATTTTATGAGCGACCACGAATTACCCGACCTAAGGCTGTTATTTTTTTTTTTGCCTCTTCTGTCGATATCAAACGTCAGGCCATACGACCAGCCGGTTTGTTTCTATTCTCTTTAAAATTAAATTTGCATAAAACATGTAATATCATTTATTGATTTCCAAAAGGCATATAATTCCATTGATACAAACTCTAAAATAAAATGTATAGAATAATTGTCTGAACTATTTCTTGAAAGGTGTAAACAGGCCACTGCAGTCCAATAGAAAAACAAAATATATAATTTATTTAAATTTCAACTTCTCAAACCGCCTGGTTTCGACCGCACTGCCGCAGGTCTTCCTCAGTGAGAAGAAATCTAGAAAAATGCATTACATTAGGTCTAAAAGTTTTATTTTTTATTTACATTAATATTTACCTTAAGGGTGTGAGTGCATCCACAAATCTTGGCAGATAAATCTAGGGAGATCTAGAGATTTGTGGATGCACTCACACCCTTAAGGTAAATATTAATGTAAATAAAAAATAAAACTTTTAGACCTAATGTAATGCATTCACAAATTTTCTAGATTTCTTCTCACTGAGGAAGACCTGCGGCAGTGCGGTCGAAACCAGGCGGTTTGAGAAGTTGAAATTTAAATAAATTATATATTTTGTTTTTCTATTGGACTGCAGTGGCCTGTTTACACCTTTCCTGAATACATTCACTCCTGGGTGAGTGCTATCATGAACTATTTCTTATCAAAACAGGAGTCAAACAAGGTGAAAGTAATCAGAGAGTTTGAATAAAAACAGTGGCATTAAAATAGGAACAAAAGAACTCCAATGCATTGGCTGATGATCTGAGCACAAATTAAAGAATTGGCAAAACAAGCAGGAATAGCTGGACTTGACATTTCCTTTGAAAAAACTAAAATTTTAACAAACACTTGAAAACTAATCATCAGTCAGAGAGGTTTAAAATATACTTGATTTCGAATCAAGCCCTTTTTTTCAGAAAATTGAACCACTTTCAGATAGTATAAAAAAAAGAAGAAAAGAATAAGCTTTTGTGGCCACAAAAGTGAGAATGAATGAAAGTACAGTAGATTTACAAATCAAATATTTAAAGTGTAAGTGGTTCACACAAGTTTAACTTGATTTAAATGAATTAGGTATATTACAGAGAATATAATTAAAAATTCGTTTTTTTTTTTTTTTAAAGGAGGTATTTTGACGACAAAAAAACCTTGTTTTGTTGAAATATTGGTATTAGAAAATCACAAAATGTGAAATGATATGAACTCGTTTGTGCTGAGGCATAAATTTATTCACCTTTCGGCCATGCCAACACATTTGTTGCGTGTACATTCCTCCACAGGATAATGAGGCATTATCTTTATTTTTAAATAAATTATTTTTTATCTGTGATGCAGTCCCTAATGATAAAATATTTATTTGTGGCGATTTTAATTTGCCTTATCTGAAATGGGAACGGAGTGGCAATAATATATGTTTTTTTCCTAAAAATACTTATAATGCTATTTCCACTAGCTTTGTTGACACAATAGCGTATTGTAATTTGAAGCAATTTAATGGAGAGCTCAATCTTAATGACAGGATTCTTGATTTGATTTTAACTAATATTGAGATGACAAAAGTGAAAAGTGCCATCTGTCCCCTCACAAATATTGACACGCATCACCCTCCTTTGATAATTTATTTGGAATGTAGTTTTGTGAAAACTCTTTATAATAATTCCCAATTTTTTTATAATTTTTCTAAGGCGGATTATTCTTCCTTAAATGATAAATTTTTATCTGTTCGCTGGGATGCTTGCTTTAATAATTTAAATATTAATGAAATGATTGATAAATTTTATGAAATAATTAAATCTCAAATGAATCTTCATGTGCCATATTATAGGATTGATAAGAGATCTTATCCTAATTGGTATTCACATGAATTAATTAAATTAATTAAAAAAAAGTCTAAGGCTCATATATTATTTAAAAAATACAAAAATGATATTTATTATGAGGAATTCTCTTCTCTTAGAAAACAAGTAAAAACTGTAACCCAAAAATGTTATAATGAATACATTAAGCAAATTGAACATTTAATTCCTTATAATATTAAAAAAATTCTGGAGTTATGTATCATCTTTTAAAAAGAACAGTATACCTTCTTATATGCAATATAATGGTGTCACCTCCTCTAGTGGAGATGACATTTCTAACATGTTTGCAGATTATTTCCAATCTGTATATGATTCATCCAGTAGTGCTAACTTGAACAACATAACCTATTGTCAAAATCACAACAATATTGATTTAACTAAAATTTCTACATCTGAATTGGAGGTGAGGGAGATGATCATGAAACTTAAAGATAATATTGGTGCTGGCGATGATGGTCTACCAAGCATTTTTGTGAAAAGATGTGTATTATCTCTCTCATACCCACTTAGTTTAATATATAATAATTCTTTGTCTAGTGGTCTATGTCCTTCTCGCTGGAAGAGAGCTTTGGTAGTCCCTATACACAAGAGCGGTCGGAAAAACTTGGTTGAGAATTATAGACCAATTTCTAAATTATGTATTTTTGAAAAAATCTTGGAGAAAATTGTTTATAAAACCCTTTTCAATTCTTTTAAAAATGTTTTATCTATTGAGCAGCATGGCTTTGTTCCTGGAAGATCCGTTGAGTCAAATCTTGTCCTTTACACGGATGATATTTGGAGATCTATGGAGGATCGTTGTCAGGTTGACTCGGTCTATACTGATTTTAGCAAAGCTTTTGATAAAATTGATCATAAGCTAGTGGGTGGGCAAACCTTGTGCGCTCGGCTTAGTCCGACCCTTTATTTTTTAATAGGGCCTTGCCCGTCCGATTTCATTTGCATGCCCGTCCTCCTAATCAGTTTATTAAAGTGAAATTTAGACTTGCTACCCGCCCATAATTTTTTCATGGTCTTCAAAACCCACAGGCCGGGCAGGGCGAATATTCAATTATTTTAAACTTGATTCAGTGTATTTTCATTTGGGCAGAAATCATATGGGCTTTAAAATTAAGGGGAAAACTACTGATCACGTCCCGAGACGCCGCCCGCCAGAGTCAGGTTAGGAATGGCGCGGCGAAGCCCGCTCTTTCTATTGTATATATAATAAATACACGTTCTATATAGATTTTTATAAAATTAAATTATAAAAATATCTTTATGCGTTTTTTATCAATTATTTTATTAAAAAAAAAAATATTAAAAAATCGGGTGTGACTGGTCGCCCAGCACCCAACTTTTTCTTATCTTCGGTAATCGAAAGTTGTGTTCTGGGCTTGTCACACCAGATTTTTTGGGTCGACATATAAATTTATTTAGTTTCCGCCGATATACGAGAATATTTTTTTTTTTTGTTTAAATTTATTTAAGGTCTTTTTCGGCAACGGGGCAACGGAGGCCATTTTGACCCCGTCTTTATTTATTTCAATTTATTGATTGCCAATTAAATTGAAATAAATTTTGGTCGCATAAGACTGGCCAAGCCCATGTCGCAAAAACCACTTTTTTGATTCAGGGGACCTCAAAACGTGAATATCCATCAAAATCTCGACATCGAATTTTTGACATGAATCCAATACTTTCTCTCTCTATATATTAAATATATATATATAGATGTAAGAGAAAGTAAGAGTAATAGAAGTTAAATGTATTTAATTAATAATTAATGAAAATAAGTCATTCTAAAGGGTGTACGAAAATGCCAATAATTTGGATTGGAGACTTAACAATTTAGATATGAGCTACAGGTGAGTCCAAAACAAGAAAGAACCTCTCAGTCAAAGTAATATTTTTATATTAATTGATATATTAATAAAATAAATGAAAAAAAAAAAAAAATTATTCAATTTTCCTGCCTTCTACTGGGGGTCTAAATTTGAGATTAATTTCTTGTTTCTATCTACGATCAAAACATTTGTATAACATTTGTATAATTAGGGCTGTCGCAAGAAATATATTTCCGGTGGAAGGAGTTGAAAACCATTACAACCGCCTGAATGCTAATGGCTGCTTTGATAAGGATAATGATTAGATAATTTAACAATTGAATTCCTATTCCACAACTATTTAGGAACATTTATGTAAATGGAATTGTAAGAGAAAAATCATTTCCAAATTAGAAAATTAGAGAAATTTATATATAAAAAAAAAAAAATTAATTTTGGTTTAAAAAAGATGAAGTAGTTA
Source organism: Euborellia annulipes (assembly GCA_023213315.1). Classification (NCBI taxonomy): domain Eukaryota; kingdom Metazoa; phylum Arthropoda; class Insecta; order Dermaptera; family Anisolabididae; genus Euborellia; species Euborellia annulipes. Next base: position 10,743 of record JAKCPI010003530.1, read on the forward strand.
ATGTACTTAGGGCCGGTTGCTTCACTTCTAATTAACTTGCTATCTTTCGGATAAGAGTTTCGAATATTATCACATCGTTAGTTAAGCTAATCATATGATTAAAAAAAGTCCAGATCGTAAGTTAACTAGCTAAGACCCAAAGTTCAGTTTAAGTCTAAGGAGTGAAATTAAGAACACAAGCTTGGTTTTTTTTTTTTTTTTTTGAATTTTTTTAAATTGTTAAAAAATTAATTAGATTTAAAAAATTATTTTAATTTTTAATATTTATGCCTTCATTAAGTTGTTAACTTCATAAACTTCCCTATTTTTATGTGAAAAACTCATTTTTTTTAACTCGAAGCTCCAAATGGCTTAAATAAATATGCCTGGACTCCAAATATATATACTAATAAGAGGGTAAAAATGAGAAATGCAGCTAACAAAAGTTTATTTCTTTATTTGGTTAATTCACACAGCTGACGTTTCGGTTCCGTGTTTGAACCATCTTCAGAGCCATAATCATACATATACAAGAGATACCAGAAATTGTTCCAATCAATAGAAATTCAAATTATTAGAATAGAGAAGAATTTCTATTGATTGTAATAATTTTTGATATCGCTTGTATATATATGATTATACCTCTGAAGATGGTTCAAACACGGAACCGAAACATCAGCTGTGTGAATTAACCAAATAAAGAAATAAACTTAGCTGCATTTCTAATTTTTACCCTCTTATTAATATAACATCTCAGCTGTAAATTGTTTATGCAAATAAATTTATATCTATGTTAATTAAATACGAGTTTCGAAAAAAGTCTTATATGGCCTAAGTTGCCCAAAAGACTGTGTGTATGTGTGTGTGAGTGTGAGTGTGAATGGGAAAAAAGTGTGAATGTTAAAAAAAAAAAAAAAGGTTAAGCGTGTATCGATAATTTGCTATCGACCTGATAAGTTTGCTAGTTGACTAGAACTGAAGCAGTCGGCCCTTAATGAAGTTTTTATCTTTTACCAATCAAATATTTCTAATCTAAACCAAAATTTTGTCTAAAATATGCAGAAAAGTGTCAATAATAATTAATAAGGAGGGTTTGGATTTTGAGAGCAAATCCCAACGGATCGGTGGTCGAGTGAAATTTAATAAAATGTTAATATTCTTTCAAACTTAAGGCTACTTGTAGGAAATACAAAATGATTTTTTTTCTTTCTTTCTTTTTTTTATAAATTTCTCGATAGGCTTTTTTTAAGTTGATTAAAAATATTCTTTTCAGGCCAATCTCTATTCGAAGAGAACTATACTTAGAACAATTTTTTTTTTTTTTTTTCAATTTCTCTTTTATCCCCAGACCTTTGCTTATATATAGGATCAGTGGATTTTGGTGAGGCGGTGAAAGAGCGATTATTCCCTGGGTGGGGCAGGAAGGGGCTCTATTTTCTTTTATCGTGTTTCAAACTCGCCACCCTTTTAAGATTGAAAACGAGCCTCTGGTCCATTGGAGATGAGGGTAGTGGCTTTTTTTTCTCAAGTATAGAATCGGTACTCAAATTCTCATTTCTAAGAAATTGATCATGACTCTCGGGAAGTCTTTTATTATTATTATTATTTTCTTTTAAGGTGAATTGATCCATGGTTTATTTCCACAGACAGTTCATAATCAGTTCTATTCCAATTCAAAGCCTCAAACAATTTATTCTTATATATTATATTATTATTATATTCAAATCATATTCGTTTTTTGCTATAAAATTTTATTAGACTATCATTGATAAATTTTATATATTTCATTCGCTTTCTCCTTAATAAAAAAAATTCGAATAAATGTATATCTTATAGATGGTAGGGCATGCAAAGTAAGTTTGTCTGCATTTAAATAAAAAAATTGAATTATTGTATTTAAAAAAAATGTCATGTAGCAGTGGCGTAACTAGATTTTTTTAGACCCATCAGCAAATTCTAACTATGGGGCCCCTACTAACATTTTTTTTATTTCATATTTTAATATCTCTAAAAGATATCTATAAAGCAAATAAAAAGTTAATTCAATATATGGTTTTTTGTATATAAATAATAAATATATTTTAAAGGGGTCCCTAAAGCCGGGGGCCCGAAAGCGTTGATTCCAGTTGCTTCCCTGTAGTTACGACTCTGTCATGTAGATAGATCGGATGGGAAAAATAAATTAATAATTTAAAATACAAGACAAAGGAAAAACAAATTCAGAGGGGGCGATCATGCTGGTAGCAAAAAAAAAAGCCCCTGGGCTTGGCATAGTTGGTAGCGCGCCCGCCTTGTATACCAAGGGTCGAGGGTTCGGATTCCAGGCAGTCCGATGATTTTATTTAAGCCATTTGGATACCAGCATGGCTTAAATAATGGTGGGCAAAGTTAAAAGGTCAAATAAATAAATATAATAATTTATTATATTTATATGGATTTATTGTTATTAATTAAAATTAGCATTTATGTCGGTTAAATTATTGTTTATATAATTTTTTATTGAATGAAAATTCACAAAGATATGAAATTAAAAGTTGATTTTGACGTAATATTAATGTCAATCAAAGTAATAAGTTAATAATCCATAATATTGAAGTTTATTATTTATTCAAAATAATTATATAATAAAAGTTATCAAAAATTATTTATGTACAGAAGAGAGAGGATTTATTTTCAATGTGAAAATGACAATTGTTAAATTTTGAAGATCATTTGTGTCATTTTTTTTTAAAGAAACTTTTTAAATTTAAGGTCTTTTTCTACATCGAAGACCTCGTCTCTATTTATTTACTAATTGGATTGGTCCAATTTTGATTCGAACCCTTGACCTCTAGCACAAGAAGCAGAAACTCTACCACTGAGCTATGGCCCAAGGGCTTGAGACATTTGAAACAGCTCAGGTGGCTTAAATGATTTTATTTAAGCCATTTGGATACCAAATGACTTGAATAAATATGCTTGGACCCCAAATATATATGTATTAAAAATATTAGTATCGTAAAAGTCTTATATGGCCGGAGTTGTCGGAAAGACTGTCTGTATGTTTGTGTGTGTCTGTGAGGGAAAAAGTGTTTAAAAAAAAGATTGGAGATCACGGGGCCAGATTTACAGCGGGGATGGAACATTTACCCCACCAGCAAATAAACAAAGAAGAAATAAAATTAATAATGTAAGTTATATATCGATAAAAAAAAAAAACTCGATCAGTGGCGAATACAGGGATATTTAAAATATTTAATTGGAATTTTTAATAAGATCAGCCTAACAGCCTAAGCCAGACGGTTTTGACCTAGCAGAAGCACAATATAACTTCACTGGGGTACTCAAGATCTTATCAAAAATTAGTCAAATGATTTTTAGTACAAGAGTAGACCTGTTCCATAAAAATTTAATTTAATTTAATATGTAACGAGTTGAGTTTTGCACATTAATAAAAAACAAATTAATTGTCATATTTGTTAATCGATTCAACAAAAACAGCCATAAAATTTTATTGAAAAAAAAATTTGGAATAAAATTTTATGAAGAGTGAAAAGAAAAATTTTGTTCAACAAATTCTTTGAATAAAGACAATCGACAAATAGAGAACAAAAGAGTTGATTAATCATTATCAGCGCACCGATGCCCCGGAAAGGCTGGAGATCCTGGGTTCGATTCCCGGGGCCATGGGGCGTTTGGCCTCTCCAACAAAAAAAACTACACTCTTGTTAAATGATTCAGTTAATTAACCTCACCTATGAGATTGCCCCAACATTAAAAATATAAATTCACTCGGGAGGGAGTATGGAAGGTTGCCTACGTAATAGAGTGAAGGCGTTGACAGTAAATTTTAAGTATCTGTAAGTATTTAATTCTTATGTTAGAATATTATTAATTTTATAATTTAAAGAATGATGGATTGCCTGTTTCTCTAAGCATTATAATAATTCTAAAATTACATCTTAATGAGTTCGCTTTAAAATAGAATTTTATTTTTTATTAAAAAATCAATTCATAAAGAGCGTATAATAAAATTACTTAATAAATGGAACAAAGTTTTCTAAAGTAAATATCGTGCAAAATATTAAAGAAAAAATTTCATGTGTTTAGAGAGAAAATAAAAGTATTAAGTAGTATTTTCTCAACTCACTTTCTAATGGAAAAATGAGATTTTTACAATCATTTATATACTACTCGTATAGGCATATATTATAAAATAAATTTATTTCGATGTTCCTAAAAGACATAAAAAATAAATAAAAAAAAATTGTTACATGTAAATCTGAGGCCAAAAACAGAGAGAAAAAGAGCGCTATAAAGTTCAATATTCGTTTTTATGTTTTGACCAAAATTGCTCGTTAAATGTTTAAAAAAAAATACGTGTTTTTTTCCTTCCATGAAATAAATTTGATAAATATTTTGAAATTTGGATCATTTTGATATTAATTAGTTTCTCTCAAACAATGGCAAATACTAATATCTCAAGAAACTCTCAGGCCCCTTTGGAATTTTTTTTTTTTTTGTTTATATATTTTAGGTTTTTCGGCATCGGCGGCTATTAAGACACCGTCGTTATTTATTTTAATTTTTTTTTTTATTTTGAGAAATTCCCTTAACCCATATTTTTTGATATTGCCGTTGAAATAAATTAAATTTATTGGTAAAAAATACTAAATTCTCAGAAGATCTATCTCTTCCTATTAAAATCTCTAAATATTTATCTAAATTTCTATGAGAGATTTTATTGCTTTTTTCCTGTTTTATTACTTTTCTTAAAATTGCCATTAAAAGGCAGGGTTTCTCTATTAGCTTGAATTTTAGTTCTTTTCACAATAAATTTAATGAATTTCAAGTGAAATATCAAAAAATGTGGGTTAACTTGAATAACTCTCTCCATATTCAAATGTTATACTTAAGCTAAGTCTCGGGGATTATGAATAAAATCGGACTAAGAGAAGTAGTAATTACACTAGTGGGGGGGGGGGGACTTTACTAATACCGGTACACGTTTTTATTTTTTATTTTTTTAATTTTCTTAAAATAAACTCCATCGATTTTGAAACATATCAGGTAGTATTTTTAATTTACTTTACCTAATTTTTGTCAATCAGAAAAGTTCATTAAATAAAAATCAAACCCTCCCCGAGGCTCTAGTCGCGACACTCAATACCCACGATCAATAAATGAGACTTTTCTGCTTGAAAAGACCAAATATGCTTTTTCTCTCTTTTAAATTTCATCAATTAAGTTAAAGTTTAATTAGTGAAATAATATGGGAATTGTAGATAAATACAATGACATTGAAGAAGCAGTAGTTCAATGATTTTCTTATCCCACGCTATATATAAGTATATAATTTGACTTGACTCTAAAAACGACGACTTGGCGAAATTTCCAAGCTAATTAAAACATGACTTTAAACTTGTACAGGGATAATTATTCAGCCAGTGTGCCTAGGTAAATTATTGACTAAAAGTTGTTCGCTAGAGTTATGACATCTCGGTATATAAGCGAGCGAGCGAACGAACGATACGACAGAATTCGGGAGGGAGGAGGGAAGACATGACACCCCTTCACATTCACTACCTTCACCCCCCTCCCCCTAACCCGCTACTGGTATGAACAACGAATTCATTGCCAAGCAGAGAATAATTCAAAACCACTTCGCATGCACGATTTCTCATTTGAAATTAATAGCGACTCATTAAAATATCACTAACTAAAGATTATATTCATTCGTAGCTACAACTTAATGACGAAATTATTATTATTATTATTATTATATATACATGGTCGGAAGGGGGAGGGGGATCAACCGGATATGCAGCATCTAAACCGTTATTCTTTAAAGACTTTACATCCTTTTTTATATACTAAGTTAATTAAAAATCTGGTGTGAATAGTCGGACAGCACACAACTTTCTCTTACCTTCGGTAATCGAAGTTGTGTTCTGTGCTTGTCACAGCAGATTTGTTTGTGTCGAACTTAAATCTAAAATTTCACCCACCTAGGTCAATTCCTTCACATATATAGAGGTAAGAGAAAGTAAAAATGCAGGGAAAAAATTATCAAATTTAATCACCATCCACAAATTCAAATAAACAGTGGCGTAGTAGGTAGTTAACGCTCAAAGGACAAATTCCAAAAAGGTGCCTTTAATTTGTATTTACTTATCGTGTATAATAAAAGCTCCAAAACAACAAAATTCGCTGAGTAGATGCCAATAGATGACTCGTAGGCCAAAATGTTTTCTTCATTTGTGGTATTATTTAATAAGTTTATATTTTTTTATTTTACCAGAATGAAAAAAAAATACCGTCTAGAAAATACAAGTCATCTGAAAAATATAAAATTTGAAATAGTTTTGTCATTTTAATAACAATAATTATTGTATATGAAACTTACTTATAATTCGAAAAACCGCAAGATTTGTTTTTTGGGCCTCCTCCTCCCCTCATAGCCCACCAATCCTCACCAAAATTAATTTACCTAAAAAAAAAATATTAGTTTCCATGAATTTTGATTTATCACTTAAAGAAAATTTACTTACCTTTGAAATTTTGTTGCTTTAAAAAAAATCTTGAAGACTTCTTTTATGTACACTTCACACTACGCATTTATAAAATCACCCACCAAAAGTTCATATAAAGAGTGGCGTACCTAACTCTCAAAGGGCAAATTCCAGAAGGGTCTTTAATTTGTATTTACTTACTGTTTATATTAAAAGATCCAAAACAACAAAATTCGATGAGTTGATACCAATAGATGATAATGATACACTCTTATGCCAAAATGTTCTCTTCATTTGTATTATTAAATAAGTTGATGTTTTTAATTAACCAAAATGAAAACAAAAACGTCAAAGAAATTCAAGTCATCTGAAAAATATGAAATTTGAATTAGTTTAGCTTATTTTATTTTAATATCAATAACTATTGTATATGAAATTTACTTATAATCCGAAAAGCGTAAAATCGTTTTTTTTTTTTGGGCCTCCTCCTCCCCTCATAGCCCACCAATCCTCACCAAAATTAATTTACCTAAAAAAAAAAAAAATTAGTTTCCATAATTTCATTTTATCACTTAATGAAAATTTACTTACTTTTGCATTAAAAATTAATCTTGAAGACTTCTTTTTTTTATGTGCACTCACAATACGTATTTATAAAATATAGACTGTAATAATTCCAGCAAAAATAATGTACTTCACGAACAATTCTTTTTATTATTTGCATTAAAAATGCGAATAAAATATGCGAAATTTCAAAAAAGAATTGTGATTTATAATTCGAAACACCCTAAGTCGGGTGCCTAAAGAAATCATATCAGTGAGAATGAACGTGATTTTTTTGGATTACGAGTAAACGAGAGACCAGGGGGCTTAAAGAGATCCTACCTAGCCTAATTAAAAATACGAACGAATTGTAATTGAATATACCCGGTCCCCACCATCAGATCGACGGGGCCCTCGGGCCTGTCCCTGGCCTTAAGGGTATTCGTTATTTACATCCAGGCTATCCCTGGATAAACGAGATCCCTCCCTGACTCTCGTCGCCACCTCAAACCCAATCAAAGATACAAAAACATATGACTCCCTTTGCGTCATAAAATGATGTCTTTTCGCAAACATAAGAACACTTGAGAACCTGGGCCTCAATCTTTCAATCAGATCTGACCGCCTTATGAATCGTTCATGGAACAAATCAACGAAAATATAATTCCCTTTACCTCTCTTTTGGATCCTAAATACAAATACAAGGGGCCTAACAAAACGAACTGGCTAAGATTAGAGAAGGCACCTGAAACTAATAACAACGACGATTCTCCAACAGAGGCATAAATTGAAGAATATTTTCGTTGATTTCTCTTCTATTAGCTTCATGCGGAGTAGCTGCAAGTTCAAAAATAAAATCCCTCTCGTTGGCATGGTGCGTCCCTCCCCCTCTATATTTAAACTATTTAACTACAATTTAAGGTGTGAAAATGAATTTTCAAATTATAGATCGAAAAGTGAATACATTTAAATTTGTATTCGTCTATAAATCGCACCTTAAGTTCTAGGTACCAAGTTGATGATGTCCCTCGATGCAGGAGAGAGAGGCATTCTCTCCCCCGATGCAGGTGGGGAGGAAGTCTATTCTAATTTGTAATGAAATTTGAAAAAAATTAAGTTAAATTTTTAGCAAAAAATTTATATCAAATTTTTGAAAAAACTTTTTAATGAAATTAAAATTTAATTAAGAAATTAGAAATTAAAATTTTCAAATGCAAATTAATTAAAAGTGAAAATTATTTTATTTTTAATTTAATTCATTAAAACGATTATTTCTGAAAATTATCTATTTAAAAAAAAATATTATTGATTGATTTAAAAAAAAAGCTAATTCTATTTGGGGTCAGCTGAAAAAAAACATCCTAAAAAAAGCTAATCTAATCTACCCCCTTCAAAATTCTTGCACCATGCAATTGTTACCTTTGATACCGTCTCGGAGTTCTGTAAAAAAAAAAAGAAAAAAATTCATTAGAAACAGATAATTAATTTAGATTATATTATTAGATTTATATAAATCTATATTTATGTATATGTGTGTGTGTGTGTATGTGCAGTGGCGTATTCAGGGGGCCCAGCGCCCCCCCCCCCAAAGCCTTCTCCAAAACAAAAAAAATACCTATTGTTTTTCCTAATGATTTTTTTTTTTTATTTGTTTTTTATTTATAATTATTATATTATCTAAAAAAAAATTTCTCCACTTTAAGTTTCTTGGAGAAGGGGGGTGTCATAAAACTTTGGGGCCCCCCCCCAAGCAGAAATCCTGGCTACGCTACTGTGTATGTGTGAGTGGGTGGGAGGGTTACCATCAGAGTATGAAATAATTACCTCTCGGGGCATTGAAGGTCACTCGAAGCTCCTGCAGTCGTTGCGCTCAGCTTCTCAGCTTCGTCCTCTTGCACTGGTGACACTGACACACACACACGCACAAACACAAATCTGCAAAAGAGAACATCATTTAGAATCTCACTCTCTTATCAAAAGATATCAAAATAAATTGGGAAATTTTCATTTAAGGTAATTTATATGAAATTAAAAAATATTATTTGTTGATGTTTTGAAAAAATCTTAATATGTGTAAAGACATTTGGACCTGTATGTAGATGTGAGAACTTAAATTTCTGAAACTCGTAGCCTAAATGAGCAAAATAAAAAAAATTAAAATAATAAATCTTTTAAATGGAGAAGAAATAATATCAAGCTTATTCTTAGGTAAATATAAGAAAGTTCTAAACAAGGAGTAAGCTTAGTAATATTAAGTTTCGATTCGTATAAAAATTAAGAAATAATTATAACAAAACTATCAATTACTGAAGGTAAGATGAGTGCTGTGCTATCAGTCACACCATATTTTTATAATATTTAGATGCATTTGTGTATAAGTGTGAAAGGGTATGTGTTACTAGACTATGAAAAATGTACTTACCCTTGAGGGCAGTGAAGGTCATCCAAGCTCCTTGAAGTCCTTGAATTCAGTTAAAAAATTTTAAATGCACAGGCAAAACACGAATCTGAAAAAAGAACATCTTTTAGAATCTCTCTCTTTTCAAACGATATCAAAAGCATTTGGAAAAAAAATTTCTATTTATGTCGAATGAAAAAATTATTTAAAGTAAAAAAAAAAATGTCTTAAATAATTAATAAAGGAATAATCTAAGTTGAATAGTGCAAAAAATATAAAAAAAGTAATGAGACTTATTTCTAGTAACTTGTGTTCGCTTGGCCTTAGTGAAACGGAGGGCAAAAATCTCTGAGCTACAAGCTCACTTCTAAATTATAAAAAATCATCATGCTCGATCCGGATCTATCAATTCGGTGGACTTAATCGTTTAGGCTTACAAATATTACACAAGCGATTAGCTATAACAGATTTGTTTTATATTTAAGGGACTAAAAATCCGCTCTCTATTTCCTATTAAGTCAAGGGGATATTAAAATATTTAATTCGATAAACGAAAAGTGTTAAATAACGCAAAACAACTTTCGGCTGGCGTAACACAGAAATAGAGGTCTCGCCTCTTGTCCTATAGATCAGAGGTTCGCTTTATGTCCCGAGTAATTTAATTTTTCTAAATCAAATTGGCATTAAATGTTGTTTATTTATACGAGAAAGTAAAAAGAGAAGTGAATGTTGAGGCACTGATTAAGATAGAGGCCGCCACACGCGGGCCCTTGTTAGGTATTATAGGTAAGGTTCCCATTTAAAAAAACTAAATATCAATGAGAGAAGCCCACCGAAAGCGGGCAACGCAGCTAGTATAGTATAATTTGGTATATTTTGAATTTTGTTTTAGATCTTATAAAAAATAATTTAATCTAGGGTTGATTTGCAATCCCTTGGATTGGATTTCATCCTCCACTGCATATAAATGAATTGATTATCTATCCTCTCTATATTAAAAAATGGAAGTAAATATCTAAGGGTATCTTAGAGGTCGAAATTTGCCTGACTAGGTGCCCACAGAAGACGGGCGACGCAGCTAGTTAGGATTAAATGCAAAAAAATAAAAGTTTCACTTTAAAAAAAAAAAAAAAAAAAAAAAAAAACGAGAAACAAGTAATCCAATTGAATGAAAAAAGATTTAGATATAAACTGTAAGAATATTAGGAATAATAGAATATTATTATTCCTATGCTTTAGTGGATTAGCCTATACTCAGGTTTGTATCCATTTGCTAATCTATGCTACACAGGCCTACCTATTAGCCCATCCAACAAACTTGTCCTGACTTGCATACTGACCCTTGCAAGAGAGTCAAGCAGAGAGAGAGAAATCAATTAGTCTACTTTATTATTTGTCTTTAAATATTTTATTTATTTATTTTATTAAATTAAAAAAATAAATGCACTTATCGCCTAGAAACAAACTTCGGCCCACCTCCATATATATTTTGTTATAATCCCACATTGGTGGCTCTTATGAATACATTTTTATAAAATCACAACTACGTTTATATATAATACAGTATATAAATAATAATTTTTTGTGAAGCCATCTATATTTCTAATATTTAAAATAATAAACCAAGTATTAATAAACGTGGAGAGATGAAATTTACCTCAAATGTCCTTAAAGTTTAGAAGAAACGCGAATTTTTCACGGAGCCCAGCTGAGGCACGTCTGCCCCAAGCGACGCCATGTCCCAAATGAGGTTGGACACGATTAACACAGAAGGTGCTTCACCTATCACTGCCCCCACTCGACTGAAGCCTCTTTGACTTTGCTATTAAATATAAAGGAAACTTTTGTCATTGACTTAGCATGTAGACTCGAATTGAAGCTGCTCTATGAGATTAGATAGCCAATGGCGTGCGACCTCCGGGCTAGAGCATCCGAGAGTGGGGGGAGGGTGGGGTGGGGGTGGAATCCTATACTAATAGATAATTGGCAAAGATCCAAATTATTCCAATAAGAAAGAATATAAATTATTAGAAAATAATTTTAAATGGGGAATTTAAAATATCTTTAAAAAAAAATTACATAAAACAGATAGCCATTTTTTACTTTCTCGAAATGGTTGCTATGGTAACAAAATATAAATAATGTTTATAAATTTTACATCTTGAATTCTAATGTAGGCCAGTAACTAATAAATATGAGTCACAAAATCTGGTGTGAGGGAACAAAACATTGAATTATCGAAGGTAAGAGAAAGTTGTGTGCTAAGTGACTAGTCAATCCATATTTTTATAATATTTATATGCATTTGAGTGTAAATGTGGAGGGGGGTGTATGTGTTACTAGACTATGAAATATTGTACTTACCCTCCGGGGCTAGTGAAGGTCACTCTAAGCTCTTTGCAGTACTTGAATTCAGCTCCAAATCCCAATTGCACTCGAGAAACACAAATCTGCAAAAGAAAAAAATCTTTTAGAATCTCTCTCTATTATCAAAAGATAACAGAATTTGGAAAGAAAATTTATATTTAAATCAAATACTATATACTATACTAGCTGCGTTGCCCGCTTTCGGAGGGCTTCTCCCACTGATATTTAGTTTTTTCAAATAGGAACCTTACATACATTACCTAACAAGGGCCCGCGTGTGGCGGCCTAATCAGTGCCTCAACATTCACTTCTCTTTTTACTTTCTCGTATAAATATACAACATTTAAAGCCAATTTGATTTAAAAAAATTAAATTGCTCGGGACATGAAGCGAACCTCTGATCTATAGAACAAGAGGCGAGACCTCTATTTCTGTGTTACGCCAGCCTCAAATCTACTGGTTCCAAAATGAAAATAAATCTTCAATTTTCAAGCAAAATTCCCTAATCAAGCTTTAAGGTTTTTTTTGTTTTAGAGCAAATTTGAAATTTTTTTCCTCTCTTATTTATAAATTTGGCAAATCTTAGATGAAAGAGAAAATTTTTATATTGAAAAGAAGACGAATAATCATCCCTTGAAAAACTAAAAACCAAAAAAGTTTTTTTTTTTTCAATTTTCTTGTAGCTTTATTTCTCGTTTGTCATTCATTTATTAAAACGACAAATAGGCCTAAATAATATTCAATTTTAATTCATTTGAATATTCAAATTAAATTGGACAGACATCAAATTCATTTATAGGCCTAATATTTTCAATCATTTTATATTAGAGATTTTTTTTTTTTTGATAATTCAATAATATTACATGTATTTATTAGAAATGTTTTTGTGATCAATAAGAACGCTAACTATCCGAGATGAGAAAATTTGAAATTCGTTTCGTATTTGAAAAGAAATAAGAGAAAGTAAAATTAGAAAATTTGAGGCGATCATAGAGCTGTAAAATTTTTTTTTCTTGTTTCTATTGTCATGAATTTTTTTTTTAACCCCCTCCCCGTGGCCCAGAGGTTAGAGATAGTGGCAATGGTCACTTGATTAAAAAAAAAAATATATATATTCCCACGGCCAATTTCGTCCGAAGTGTATAATCTTTACGACGTTGACGTTTTAAACAAATATAAGTAGCCGGATGGAAACATTAATTAATTCGATCCAGTATGACTTTAGGTGAGACGCAAAAGAAATATTTGAAAAAGCAAAAAGAAATTAATAATATTATTTTAAACTAATATTGGTAATGAAATAATATGAAAGTTAACAATCTTAAAAAATTAGTCCCATTTAACATTCATAATAATTTTGAGTTTTTTTTTTTTTTTTTTTTTTTTTTAAAAAAAAAAACTATTTTGTATTTTTTCTTATTAAAAGGAAATAGGTCTGAGCACATTCATTTATATTAGTAAATAAAATTAATAACGGTATTTTTTTTATCAGAATAATAATAATAATAGAAAATATGATAATCCTTATCACGAACGCATATTGTATCAGTGTCTTAAAGAAATGCCATTTTAATCTACGTAGTTAAAAAATATCAATACAAGCAAGCATTAATTCATTAATAGACAAAATAAAAATTCTTTTATCGAAGTAATTTCCCCATAAAAATTTTTTTTTAATCCATTTTTTATTTAAGCCATTTGGTATCTAAATGGCTTAAATAGAAATGCCTGGACTATTCATTTTAAAGAGAATCTAAAAAATAATTGATTTATGAATTTAAAAAAAAATCCTTGGAGTAAATTTTGAGAAAATCGAAAAAAAAACTGAAAAAGTACATCAGTAAAGTACTAGAACTCTTTGGCTGATTTTGTTCAAAATCTTCGGGTCACGTCTCAGGGGGTACCTTACTTAAATATAAAATATTAAACTCCTAACTCTTTTCGTTCTTGAGATATTTTTGACATGAATCCAATACTCTCTTTCCCTATATATATGTATATATAATACCTAGATAGTATGGAGATTCCGGGTTCGATTTTCGGGGAAAAGGGACAACTTTATCCACTACCAAAATAAATATACTCACAAAATTGGTCTTAATATCGTAAAGTATCAAAAAATACAGTCAATGGCTGAGAAAATCATGAATCTTAATAGCTTGTCATTTTTAACGCCCCATATGCTCCGATTCACTCCAAATTGTAATAACTCCTCAAAAACGACAAATTTGTACAGTTATCTGGATTCTTCTAAAGATATAAACTATTAATATATTTTCGTTTACATTCTTTTCAAAACGCCAATGTCATTTACGACTAGACTGTATGCTAATTACGTCTCATTCACTTAAAGTTAATGCCTATGTTAATTTTTAAGTTTATTGTTAATTTTATAAAATAGTATTCTATAAAAAGATTCTTCTCTAACGTAAGAGAGGCTAGTACACTCAATAATAATGAATGGAATTATGGTCTTCTGTTTCTCCCTTTCTTATCCTCTCGCCTTCATTTCTCTTTCTCTTTTAGAAGGAGAAGAAACTGTTTTGGAATTAAGTTTAAGCCTTTTCAAAATACGTCCAAAAATCTTTTCAAACTACAATTGTCTAAGAGTTTCTAAAACTTTATATAAGTCTTTAGAAGGCATTATTTGCCTTTAAAATAATGAAATAAAGATTTAAAGAGACAAGATCAAAATGTGCGATTTACTCACTGGAATGGATAATAAAATCATCGCAAATCACTGCGTTTTGAAACAATAAAATTTTTTGTTATTAATAAAATGTTGAAGAAAAAAAAAAGAAAAGAGGCTACTAAACGTTTCGTAAAACTTAAACACTTTCTTTTCTAAATTGATTGATGAAAGTGACGTTTAATAATAAAATTCCTTTTGTTTAATAAAATAAAATAAAAAAAAATCTGGTGTGACTGTCGCACAGCACACAACTTTCTCTTACTTCGGTAATCGAAGGTTATGTTCTGTGCTTGTCACGCCAGATTTTTTGTGTCGACATATATTTAGTTTCTGCCGATATATTAGAATTCAAGAGATAAAATTTATAAGTATGGGAAAATATTTATATTTTGTTACCATAGCAGCCATTTCTCCTATCTTTCCTATGAAATATAAGAGGAAAGTGGTCTTCAGAAGATTTCAATGGCAAAATGAGAATAAACATTTTAAAGAGCATCTAAAAAATAATTGATTTTTGAATTTTAATCAAAAATGGAGCGAATTTTGAGAAAATCGAAAAAAAAGATGAAAAAGTACATCAGTAAAGTACTAGTACTTTTTGGCCGATTTTGGTTAAAAGGTTATTTTCACGCCCTAGGGGGTGCCTGCCTAACTTAAAAATAAAATTTCAACCTTCTAGCTCAATTCCTTCATTCTTTAAATTGAACACAGACAGACAGACACAACGACAGACAGAACATGTCGCGAAAACCACTTTTTTGAATTCAGGGGACCTCAAAACGTGAAGATCCATCAAAACCTCGAAGTCGAATTTTTGACATGAATCCAATACATCCTCTATATAGGCTATATGTAAGTTATATCAACATATACATATAGGTAAGAGAAAGTAAAAAAAGACTGAGTGTGCTATTTAGTTTGAAAATGGTCCGATGCAATGGACGCGGTTCCATTCATTTATACAGTGGTGGGTCGTTCGGCTAAGTTCGGCCTCTTAGAAGTCGTTTAAACATGAGAGATTTTGGCGCCATTTTGCTGTGGCTTATGACTGCCTTACTATTCAAATTATGGCCAAGTAAAGAACTTCCACTTATTATATGCCAGTAACTATTGTAAAATCAAGAAACTTCTTTGTGTGGTATTAAAGGATGCAATGGCATGAATATCTCAAAAATGACAAAATGGTGGCTCATGACTATCGTCCACTAATCCCTTCATATATTTATGTCCGACAGTCAAGCCATCAGTCATAGATTTTGCACATATTAGTTCCGAATCTGGATCTATTTGATCTATTTGAAATCCCGAGAGAAAGTTGCAGAGGGAAGAGTCAAATAACTCTCTTTTTTGTCAATAAAAAAAATATTAAGAAAGATTAGCATTTGACGTAAGAAACGTAACATTATACTATTTTTTTAAATCATGGGAACGCCTGCGAGTTAGGCAACCAGAAGGGTAAACGAATGGAAGGATAAAGGAGAAAAAGAAACCCCTCCTTATTCACACCCACTTGTGCCTTCACTGTGGCTTTTCTTATTTTTCTAATAGGTCAGAGGTTGTAGGCGGGGCTTTACGTCCTCCCTTTCCATATTCCTTCTTGTAGTTTTTTCAAAGGAGGAGCTAGCCTCCTTTCTTCTTCTTTCTCTCTCGTTTCTCATCCTTTTCCATTCTGGTTGTCTACCTCCTAGGCGTTCGTTCGATTAAAAAATCTGGTGTGACTGGTCGCAGCATTTATCTTTTTATACAATTTTCTAAGCCATATTACTTTAGAGGAATCAGATTTTTTTAATTTACTTGTACCGTATTAATTAATAGTTTTCTTAATTTTTTAAGTCTTCGGCATCTTAGGCCATATATACTTTAACGATACTCAAATTATTTCAATATATGTGGCACATTTACCAGGTATTTAGTATTCAAATGATTTAAATAAATATTCATCTGAATGTCTGTGATCCGAACCCGCGCCCCTTGTTCTTTTCTCTTATAACTAAAGAGCGGAAAAAAATTTCTACTTTTGTCATTTTTGAGACTTTTCCAGATTTTCTTAAATATCTCCACTGATCTCACAAAAAGAAACGTGTTTTGAGATTTTCAAAAACGACTTTTTGGCGCTTTTTTGCCTCTCAGAGACTTTTTGAATGAGTTCGCCTCAAAATGTTATTTTTTAATTTTCAGAACTGTACCTTTATAACATTTTAGCATGAGATTGTTGGTAAATAACGTAAACTAGTTTTTTTGAAAGGAATTTGGTCAAAATCATGCTGATAAATCAAACAGCCTTTAAAGATTTCAAAAAAGCTGAAGATTAAAATGAAAGCAATTAAAATTATAATATGGTACGTGTAGTACGAATTCTATCTCAGATTAGAAAATTTATTTTTTATTCTAAGTTAATGTACTAATTTGTAATGAAGATAACAAAAAAATTCACTTTGTTCATGGCTGACTGTGACTCGACCAGCGATAACATCCTTCTGTGTTATGGGCTTTTAATTATTAAGCATGCAATTTTTAAAAGCGAAGCGGGGGAGGTGGCGGTGCTGGTTTTGTCGATTCAGCTTTCGATTTCTATTTTTTTTTTTTTTTTTTTTTGCTACACCAGAGCAATTGCCGTCAGGTTCGATTGATCCAAGTTGAAGCGGTGGGAAGGGTTTTAATGAACTTAAACACGCGACATTTTTACTCGAAAACATTCAAGTTTGGAAAAGCGTTGTTAAATTAGGCGAGATGAAGAGTTTTGAGAAATGTGAATTTTGTTGGATACATCTTTGCGTTGTATAGATGTGACGTCACAAAATGTGGCCTTTATGTTTCCGATTTTCTTTTATCCGTATGATAATTTATTTTTACCTGAATTTTTTAGACCCAAATAAAAATTTTAAATTTAAATTAATAAAAAAAAATTTGAAAAAAACTCCGCAAAAAAGTACTCTAATTTAATTAATAAAAAGCATCTATCATTCACCGAACCAAAATTATAGCTACAAGTTTTTCAAGTGCGTTTTTTTATAATCCCAATTTGGTTGAAATAAAAAAATTTATCAGAAACAGGGTCAAATTTTTCTCGGTTTAGCATTGAATGTTTCAGATACAAAGGAGATAGAGCGAAACTGAAGATTTTGGGTTCGATTTCTGAGGATAGATGATCAAATAGTCCAACCGCAGAGATAAAGCTCTACTAACAAAATTACTTTTAATAAACAATATGCAAAATCTAAAAAGAAATACAATTTTTCCAATACCGCGAAGAAAGTCTCAATTTTGACCGAAATGCTTACAATTTCGATTCCTATATTCATTGGTTGCCTAATCATCCAGACGCCATTGCAATTGGTATATTTGCCTATTAAAGTGCGCGTCTCGAAAAGCCGTTAGAAGACGATTCAGTACCGAGTTACTCTAGACGGCAAGAGATGGCGTTAGTTTTTCCCATAGGAATACAAGAGATTTATTCCATTTCATTTGAAAGATTCCAGCTAATTAATTAAGGGTAGAAAATTAATTATTTTTTAACTCAATGATAACTAATTTAATTATCTATAAGATATAGAGCGGATTTTTAAAAAAATAGGCTATCTTTTATTTAATGCGATTAATCTAAAAGAAAAATTTATTTTTTCGAAAATCAAAAAAAGGGCTTTTATTTTTAAATAGCTTTAATTTAAAAAAAATTTGAGGTCGATAGCTTCAAAATTGTGGCAGCTGCAATCTCCCAATATAAGCACCCCTTAAACGGCTATAAAGTAATTCTACTCTCTAGTGAAGTAAAATTTTCCATTATGAATTTAAAAAGGATAGTTTCAGTTAAAAAAAAATGTATCCACAGCCTGAGAATAAAATTAAATAGAGAGATAGCTGTCTGTATTGTATTTAGCGATTTAAAACAATTCTACAATTATAAGGTAAACGAGTAGCACTCATTCATCACATTTAATTGTTGGTTAAGAACAAACATTTGCTTTAAGATGTTTATTTTTGATAAAAAGGAAAGAAAGCAAATGAACACCTGCCTGAAGCCGTGAAATCTATAGAGCGTCAATTTTTACGAGATTGATGCCCATTTGCACCAAAACTTAAGCTCGCCTTAAGATGTGTCGTAGCAAACGGGCATAAAGTAAAACTATAATTTTGTCAGTATCTCTATGACTTCTTAGTTAAGTCGTCTCCAGCTCAGGGTTGAGTTAAAGAAGAATTTTAGAAAATAATTTATATGCTAGAATAAAATATTATAATATTATGAGTCGAGAGAGTAAGGTATAAAATTTAACTTGGAGGTAAATTTGTTTTTGACAAGAATTGTAGATGATGAAAGGGAGACTACATAGCACACAACTTGTTTACCACACTGTCCACCTTTATACAATATATGCATATATAATTATATATTTTATATGGAAAATAACAAGTGTAAGTGAATGTGTGTGTGTGTGTTGGTTGTATACGAAATCAAAGTTAACTGTTGTTCCCAATTAGAGGAGATAACACGGATGAGCTGTGGCAGCGAAGGCCGATAACAAAGCCAACTGCACCACCGATTCGCCCTCTTCATTTCCACCACCCTCTCTTTCTTGTGTGTGTTTGTGTGTTGCTCTTCTCTTGGGGGTAATTATTTATTATCAGTAACAAAATTATCATCTCTACTGAACTCATATAATAATACTTACATCTCAAATGTCCACATGGATTAAATAAATACAAATACAAACATACACAAGATAGAGAAATATACAATTTTTTAAATGAACCTTTATAACAAATAAAAAGTTTAAAATATTTGTAAGAGAGGCAAAAGAAAATTTTAATGGCGTAGCAAGTAAGGGGCAAAATTTATTTATTTTTTTTAATTTTAATTTACAACAAATATACAATATTTATAAAATGAGACTTAATAGAAAAGTTAGAGTTTAACCATACTATATAAGAGAAAGATTCCTCCCCAGGTATAGGAATAAAGTGAGACATAGGAAATAAAGTAATTTCAAGGGATATAAATAGAGGGGGTATAAATAGATAGATATTCACTTGGACTGGGCGCCGAAGGTAATTGTGATAGATCGTAAATTGTAAATAAATGTCTATCAAAGAACATAAGAGGGTTTTATTGACTGAACCCTAGCCATGAAAATGATCGCATAGTTGACCGAAACGTCGCTGTGGTCTGAATGCAATAAAGTGATAATAATAGCTGATTAGCCTTTTTATTCATCCATCTAATAGGGAGGGGATAGGCTGGATGGGATTATGTTTTATAAAACAGGGCCATCCAAAAGCTAAATAATTTCAAATTTGATTGAGTTCTTTTTCACTATGGAGATATTTTAAAGGAAATATGAAATAAGTACAGTATATAATTAAGGGGCATCCTCGGTTGCTATTCGTATATAATCCTATAAACTCTTAAATGCCCAAGAGTCGCCTATAAAGAGAAAAAAAAAGAAATAAAAAATGTATTATTGGGCCGGAGATCTAGAATAAAGGTGGTCCGTCCGCCGCGAAAGCGGGACGTCCTGGTTCGAGTCCAGTGGGCACCATTTACCCAATCAAATTCATTTAGGATCTTAAACGATATATTTATTGACAGACTAATTCACAGCCTATGGTGCAAAGCTCTACCTAGTTAATAAAAATGTATGCCCTCGGGGCTTGGTGTAGTTGGTAGCGTGCCTACCTTCTATACTGAACGTCGCGGGTTCGAACTCCAGGCAATCCGATAATTTAATTAAGGCATTTGGATACCAAATGGCTTAAATAGAAATGCCTGGGCCCCCAATAGATATATTAAACATACGAGTATCGTTAAAAGTCTTAAATGGCCTAAGTTGCCGAAAAGACTGTGAATGTGTGTGTGGGTGGGAGTGTGAATGAGAAAAAAGTGTGTTTTTTAGAAAATAAAAAAATAAATAAATAAAAATGTATTATTCTTTAAAGGTTCTTTCGATTCTGAGGCTATTTAGATCCTGCCCTTACTTATTTCGATTAATTGGTAATTGAAATAATTTTTGTCACTTTGGGCGAGGAGCGAATTCCTTATTCCTAGCACAAGAAGCGAGTACTTTACCACTGTGACCCAGGGGATTTATTTTTGAAAATGAAAATAAAAAAAATAAATCGAGTTATTTATTTAATGTCTTCTTTTGGTTGTTTTATCCTCTACTTTTAACCTAACTCATTTTATAATTATATTTTTTTTTTCTTAAAATACACATAATAATACAATCCAGAGTGGAATATAAACTAAGAGTAGAGGGAATATCGTAATTTTGCAGATGTCATGCCGGGCGTCCTGTAGGTAATGACACAATATGTCACCCAGCGTGGAACTGAATAAATAAGGTGAAGAAATCTTGACGGTCATTTTTCAAAAGCAAAATATAAGAACCTCTCGAGGATGAGAAAAAGATGCGAAATCCTCAGCATCCCCCCCCCCGCCCCTGCTCCCCATTTCCCACTTCTCTTATACACTCATCCAGTCTGAGAAACTTCGGATTTGATGAAAACAAAAAACAATTCCCAACTTGGGAATTAAACAAAACAAAATTAATATTTCTCATTTTTATTTATTTATTTTTTTAACACGGAGGAAAGTTTTATTATTCAATAAGGGGATAGTTTTGAGGATGGAGACAAACAACCATGAAGTAAATAAATATTGAGAGGTCATTTTTTTCTACTCTCTCAGAACCAAATTTCAAGAAGTTCTTAGGCTTTTCCAAGGACAGCTTACAGGAGCAGAGACTGGCAGCCAAATTTTTTTTTCTTTAAATATTTTATTGGGCCGACGTTTCGGTCTCGATAGAGGCCATCTTCAGGGCCCAATAATTTCAAGGAAATATATATAATTTTCATTAGGCAGCTATGTGTAATAATTCAAGAGACATCTCACCTGGATGAGCATCATTACACATAGCTGCCTAATGCAAATTATATATATTTCCTTGACACTTATTGGGCCCTGAAGATGGCCTCTATCGAGACCGAAACGTCGGACCTTTTTCCCCCTTCCCTACAAGATGGCGGTCTTATCTCAAATTTGATCATAATGGCGCTTGGTACCTTTATGCATAACATCGTCCATATATGCTATCGAACTCACAATAAAATAAGTATATGCATTGATCATATTGAATAGCTAGTGAAGGTATTTGAAGACAAAAAAATTTATAATTTTTTGAATTTTATGTATTTTTCCATTATCCATTAAGAATAGATTAATTATAAAGTATATGTAGATGTACTCACAGAATCAACTGGAGAAGAGAAGCTGTGTGAACACTACTATGATTGGAAGATCGTCTCAAGCTCACTAATAGAAAACAAAGGGTTTTGAGAAGTTTACGGACGCCAGTGCATGTTCCAACTGGAATCAGAAAAGAAAGAAAATTATTAATTTTAAAAATAAATAGGAAATGAATTTAAAAGTAAAGGGGGACAAAATTTTTCTAACAATTTATTTAAATTGTATTGGAGAATGGTTCTCCCCTCTCCTTCAATTTATGGCTAAATCTTTCCTCCTATGTGTTCAAAATAATTTTCCATTTCAGAGGACCCAGATATAAGACAAATAAATCATATTATGATAAAATATCTTTTGCAATTTTTAACCTCCCATTCAGGTCTATTCTCTAAAAACAGGCGTTAAAATTTAAAATAAACAAATGGGTGTTTTTTAACCCTTTTCAACTACAGGCCTTTTAGGGGTTATTTCTTTATTCCTATAATTTTTAATTACAAGTACCGATGGCTACCGGGGCGTTCCACATGCTGATTGCCCGGGGTCACCAATTCCGAACTTTCGCCGCGCTCGGCATCACTTAACCGCAACGATTGTGGTGACTGTTGCTCTTCTCCGTTGCCAAGCCCCCGGCCAAATGGGTGTTAAAAGTAATGTAGAAAAAATCAGGGTTAAAAAAATACTATTTTCTAAACAAAGTTTTTAAGAGTTGCTTTTATTTCAAAGCTATCAAAATCATAACCTCACTTTTAGGTTAAGGACGCCTTGTTTATTTTAAACACGACGTTAAAATATTAAAGCCCCATGGCATTAATTTTTAACACTATTTACTAAATGTTAACGCTTTGACTTTAAATGTTTGTTTACAAAATAGCTATTTGAGGCAAGGAAGTGATTTTGAATAGCATTTTTTAAACATTACTTTTTAACACCCATTAGTTTATTTTAAATTTTAACGCCTGTTTTTAGAGAATAGACCTGATTGATGGTAAATTTAGACAATATTGTATTCAGAATAATAAAGGTAGTTAACGATTTTTCTTCTTTTTTAATGACATTGACAATGAAAGGGTAAATACTCCAAGTTATATGAACAATTATTCGAGCAATCACTTTAATTTTCATTGCTTTACTAACAGTACCACTTCTCTTTTATTTACTAGATGAAGTTAATGACCCTTATATTATGTTAAAAGTTATTAGTCATCAATTATTTTCTATAAAAAGGGCTGATTTAGAATAGCCAGTTAAATCACCAGTAGTTTGATTAATTTTTAAAGACTCTCTTTAAGCTTCATTAGTTCCTGTTATTGAAAGAGGCATATATGAGTAAACTAGCCGCAAGGTTCGCCTTCGGCGAACGCGCTAGCCAGGGGGCTTCGCCCCTGGACCCCCAAGCTCGCCTACCGGCGAGCTTTGCTCGCCTTCGGCGAGCAATTGCCCGCCTTCGGCGGGCAAGTTTCTTGCACGGCCATCGTTGAAACCCTGAAATTCCCGGAGCGTAAACCTTCTTAATTCGTGGCCAACCCTCAACATCGATGCCTCGTTTCTTCTTAAGCGCAAAAAACAAACTGATATCTCTATCCGTTTAAAAGTCATTATAAAATTAAAAAAAAAAAAAAAACTCCAAAATGAGAATTCAGTGCTTTTAAAATTAGAATTTGAAGCTTCGTAAATAAGGCCAAGGCAATAAATGTAATGTATCAGACAAATTATAACTTTTTTGGAATTAATAAAAAAAAAAAAGTTGAGATTTAGGTAAATTGAAAAATCCTAAATTTCGTAAAAATGGGGAAGGGAGGGTGGTTCGGTTAAAACCACAGGTTAAAACTAAAACCAGTTAAACCAGATTTTTTTGTTTCAGGATATTTTTTTCTTTTTTATTTAATTTAAATACTAAGGCCCGAGGTCACTAAATAACTTTACATCCCTTAAAAGATATTTATTCAAGAAACTTAAATCGAAAAAATCATGTTGATGTATTATTTAAATTGATATCTATTATCGTTTAAAACATAGTTTCTCAAACTTATTTTTGCTGACTGTCCCTTTTTTTTAAATTTTTTTAATTTTTTATTTTCACATCTGTAAACGAAGATTTAAGAGAGAGGAGAGATTGGCAATGTTTGAAAATTTGCACGGCAAGTGGGATCTGAATTGGGTGGGCAACTCTAGATTCGTAACCCGCAGTTGATCCGATTAGACATGAGCCTCCTATAGTTTTAGTAATCTTCAAAAGACATAAATTTATGAAATAACTAATGAGAAAATTAAAGGAATTTTTTTCGATTTTAAGGAGTTTGATAATATCAGGTTCTATTTGAGTAAAATACAACGAAATGTCGCCGCGTTCAGTAACTTGAAGCCAATTTATCTTTTAAGTTATCAACATTTCTACAATACTATATAAATCCACGTGATAAAAATGAATGCAATACCTGTAATAACAAAAATTACACGATATTAATTTTTAATTTATTTTAGTACGTGATTAGCGAGTATTTTTTTTTTATCTGCCCACGCGATTTCTGCACCATCTCAATGCCACATAATTTTCTCTTGGTCATGTACGGCCCCCTGAAAGTCTGAAACGCACTCAGGAAGGAGGGACGTTATCGCCTATGTTGAGAGCCTATGGTTTAAAAGATGTTAAAGGAAATATAATAGTATTATTCTAAAATTTTATAAAATTTAAATTTCTTCAAAAAAAAATTATTAAATCTCACAAATAGATTATGTGTATTGAAATTATATAAATTCTAATAATATTTAATAAATTAGGGGTTTTAATTTGTTTTGGCGGGTGATGAATTGTGGTACTTAGCGACCGAATTTCAAAAAACAACCACAAAATTAATTTCATGTGATGGGGAGGAGATGGGGGGGGGGGGGGCTTTAACGTAGAAAGCATATTGATATGTGATTTCAGTTAAAAGTTGAAAAATCCGAATTTTTCACAAAAATACAGATTTGGGGTACTTAGGGGCCGAATTTCAAAAAACCCCGAAATTAGTTTTTTAGGGGTTCATTTAGGGGGGCTTTTAGCGTAGAAAGCATATTGATATCTCATTTCAGTAAAAAGTTCTAAAAATCTGAATTTTTTTACAAAAATGGCGATTTGGGGTACCTTACGGCCGAATTTCAAAAAACCCTGAAACAACGAATTTAGATATTCTTCTAAGGAAGGTTTTAGCGAAGAGAGCAAATTGATATCTCATCTCGTTTAAGAGTTATTAAAGAAATAGTAAAATCAAAATTTTACCCAAAAATGTCGATTTGGGGGTCTTAAAATCGGAATTTCGAAAATTCGCTTCTTAAATGACGCCTACGCAATAAAAGTAATCTACATGCCAAATTTCAACTTTATAGGTATTATAGTTTAGGCTGGGCGTTGTCATCACTTAGTCAGTCAGTCAGTTAGTCACAAGTCTCTTTATATATATAGAGATTATAATATGTATTCGAGGTTCGCCTGCGGGGCCAGGCTCCGTCAAAAGTAAACACTGTTTTTTAATAAAATAAATTAATTTTCAAGAATTAGATATACATAGTTGTTTATATACAAATTTTTTCAAAGCATTATGAAAATTCATGTTTGAATAAGCCTGTTTTTCTTATTTGTATGTCATCTTAAATTTTTTTCTTTAGTGTTTATCATGGCAGATTATTAGAGCTCAAATACCACCTGTCTCAACCTGTCAAGCCTTAAGAAATTTTTATTATTTCTCAACATATACCATGGAACATTTTTTATTATTATTATTATTCTAGACGCAAACTTTCTTTATTATAATTCATTTATCATATTCAATTTTTACTTACTCTTACCTCTATATATGTTAATATATATAGAGAGAAAGTATTGGATTCATGTCAAAAATTCGATATCGAGATTTTGATTGATATACACTTTTTGAGGTTTTCTGAGTTCGAAAAAGTGAAAAAACTCCGACATAATTCTTTCAGATTCTTAAGTAAAATGATCTCCTGAATCCAAATATTACCTCCGTTTTACCCAACCACCGTTTTCGGGGGAATGCCCCCAACTTATTTCTACAATTTTTGTTAATTTTAGGTAATTTTAAGACCATAAATTAAATTTGTAGGGATGAAAAGGAATATTTTAGTCTTAATATTTCTTCGAAAGGTCTAGAGAGGTGAAAGATGAACATTTGGGGGATGTGGGGGAAAATTTTGCCCCTTAAATTGCAACAAAACAAACCAAATCCTTCCCCACATCCCCCAAATGTTCATCTTTCACCTCTCTAGACCTTTCGAAGAAATATTAAGACTAAAATATTCCTTTTCATCCCTACAAATTTAATTTATGGTCCTAAAATTAACAAAAAGGATTGGAAATAAGTAGGGGGCTGCCCTCGAAAATGATACGTGGTAGGGGAAAACGGAGATCATATTTGGATTCAGGTAATTTTATTTAAAAATCTGAAGGAATTGTCTCGGGGGTCGAAAAAAAATTTCATTTTGCCGACTAGTGTTATTAACGAAAAAGAGAAAGCTGCCGATCTATATATTAATATTTAGTTATATAAAATTTGGACCAAGATTAATTAATATTTTGGCGAAGGATCCTTGGTAAGCAACTGGTAAATCAAAATTATTTTTACAAAGAAAAAAGTGTAGTTATTAAATTTAGACAACCCGTTTCTCTCTGCCACTGCGTTTTATCGAATTTTACTAAAGATAAGAGTATTGTTAAAGTATCGTGTCAATTCTGACTTTTTAATAAAATAAATGTCGGCAAAAAGATCAATTAACGTTTCTTCCCTCGCAGATGGGGATGGATGTTGTTTTAATCTGACAGAACTCGGCGTTTCGGACTAACGCCCTTTAGGGCTCTCTCGCCATTTCTCTTCCAACCATCCTGCCTTGACTTCCGTAAGTTAAAAAGTAGTGGCAAATTTATAACCAAAACCGTTTATTTCCATTTCTTATATACCTTGGTATTTCGAGGCCTCATAAAATGTCACTAATCTTTAACATCAGTTGATTTACATATTAGAAAATATACAATACCATATTTCCTTTTGAGAGTTAATAAAATTCTTTCAATGACGAAAATCTATTTTTCAATTTCCTCAAAGGAAATTGTAATTAAATTTCTTATTTTTTAATCTAAATAGAAATAGAGTAAAATGAGAGTTGCTCGTAGGGGGTTAATATGTTGTTAGGATCAAAGGAAACTAACGGTAGACTGCCTCTATTAAGAGGCTACGGGACTGAAGGTGTTACGCATGTTTTTCCCGATAAGATGGCGTAGTGTGTCATAAAAGGTATGCCCAAAAATCAAGTAATTCAAAAATTTGCCAAGAGATGTCAGAATGGTAGCTAATAATATTTAATGCATTTGGTTGATTTTCATTGATCTTTTAACAATAAATACTTTATAAATGTTATTATATATTATGTATCTTTTATAAAAGCATAAAAATATATAAATATAGGCCAGTTATGGGCTAATACTATATCGTCTGTTAGACTAGCCTGCCATCTATTGCAAGAATGCTGAACTAATTTGACAGTTGGGTTTTAAATAAATCATCTAAGCTTATTTTAAAAATTTCTTAATTAATATGTGATTAATAATAACAAATTCATTTTTAAATTTAAAAAAAATTAAAGATTATTGGGACAGATTGTTTTTTTGTATTTGCTTGATAAGAAAAAAATTAATTACGATAATTTTTTAATAAGTCATTAAAAAAATTATAGCTCGATGTCCCAATAATCTCTTATGAATTTAATTCATTAAAAAAAAACCGCATTGAAAAATTCCTTATAATTATTATTATTACTATTATAGTCTAGTTTTTTTTTTAAAGTACGTTTAGACGTCGCTCCTGAACCCCCTTAAAGATTCTTCTTAAATTTTAATAGGATAATCATGGTCAAATGAATTCTCAAATACAATCTAAAGATATTATTGTTATTTGTATTTTATTTGAAATTCATATGAAGATCTCCGTTTATTTACCCGAGGTGCTTTCGTGCACGAAGGCACACACCTCAAACCCAACCGGCCTCTGGCCGTAGCCATCTACCGGCACCCCGTGAAGTTACATCATTTCCTATCTCTAACTCCTCCTCCTGCATTCATTTCTAGTTAGTAGACCAATACTTATGTCTGGTTCCTTTTATCCAACCTCTTCTATGCTAGGGAGGATGTCCTAGTTGAGGAGGGACTCCCCCACCCCGGCGTGTAGCTTACTCCTTTCGAAGAATGATCACTGAGAGGGAACCTTCTTTACGTCCCTTCCAAAGGACGGGATGTCACAGCAACTCCCTCTCCTCGTAAAGTTGCCTGGGGGCTATTGGAGGGAGATTTGTATATGTAAATTTATATAATCTTGTTATCGATGACAATTATATATTTTTATATGGCTTTATTTTTTTTTTTCATTAAATCAATATGAATAGCAAAATAATCTTTATAAAAAAAAGTTAAAGGAAAGTTTTTTTTTTTTAAAGAGTTTATAAGAGGGTCAGATCCTTCCACGCGAACTTATTTAATGAAGGGCCGGATGAATTTTTCAAAAATAATATCCGGTCAAGTGAACTTCTTCTCTCTCTTGGCTCCATTCTTTTACTTCCTCTTTTTATTTTGAAAACTAATAATTATCTTGTTGTTGATTTTTTTTTTTTAACAAGGTCCGAATTCGTAAACTGAATTAATTTCTCAAGGGATGAGTGAAAAGAGAGAGAGAGAGAGAGAAAGGAGGGGGTTAAATCCATTTGAATCGATGTGCTCTGCCAAACGCATGCAAAGTGCCTGTATATTTACTGGCTCTAGTTTATTTCATTTGCATGAAATGCTCCTGGCACTCGCCTCGCCTTGATATTATATATATTATAAATCGTGAGAAATATTTGTAAGCCTTCGCAGCCATAAGTGTTAATGGCATCCAGGTATATAGAAAGAGAAGCGGGAGTGAGACATATAAATATACATGCAGCTAGCGAGCTCTCTATTTTTCCCCCTGGTCATAACCATCGACAGTTTTCCTTGACTTGGCTGGGCTATAACAACACCGCGAACGAAACCCATAACAAAACCATATTGGTATGAGTCTATAAATTCTCCCTCCTTTAAATGCTTTCAAATATCAAAGAAATATTATAATAAATTCCCAATAAGAGTTTATTTATTTTTAAGAATGGTACTAAAAAAATCTGGTGTGACTGTCGCACAACACACAACTTTCTCTTACATTCGGTAATCGAAAGTTGTGTTCTGTGCTTGTCACACCAGATTTGTTTGTGTCGCAATATATTTAGTTTCCGCCGATATATTAGAATTCAAGATATAAATTTTTTTTTTTTTTTTTTTTAACATTCACACTTTTTTCTCATTCACACTCACACTCA
Source organism: Euborellia annulipes (assembly GCA_023213315.1). Classification (NCBI taxonomy): domain Eukaryota; kingdom Metazoa; phylum Arthropoda; class Insecta; order Dermaptera; family Anisolabididae; genus Euborellia; species Euborellia annulipes. Next base: position 39,830 of record JAKCPI010003530.1, read on the forward strand.
CACACACATTCACACAGTCTTTTCGGCAACTTAGGCCATTTAAGACTTTGACGATAACCTTGTAATCTCTTCTCTTCTCTATCCATATAAATCATATAAAATTTATAAAGTTGGGAAAATATTTATATTTTGTTGCCATAGCAAGCATTTCTCCTATATTTACTATCAAATACAAGAGTAGTCCTCGGGTTTGGCGTAGTTGGTAGCGCGCCTGCCTTGTATACATGGGAATGAGTGAAAATGGCGGAAAAATTTGAATCTTTTTTTTTAACACTCACACTTTTTTCTTATTCACACTCACACACATATTCACACAGTCTTTTAGGCAACTCAGGCCATATAAGATATATTACGATATCCGTTATATATGATAATACCTATTGGGGGTCCAGGCATTCTTATTTAAAAATTTGAATCTAATTTCACAGGAATGCCTGCAGATAGCGCTGACGTCGTTGTATATAAAAAGGCACGTAACGGTTAAAACAGTTCACTTGAATCGGAGTAAGTGCACAGTCCTTGAGAACGGCTGTAGAATAAGCAGTCGAAACGTTGTACAGTATTTATATATTTTTAATAGCCTAAATAAATAATAACAAAAATGTGATCTTAATCAATTTTCTTTTAATATAAGATAGAGCACCAACTAAAATATTCACTATCAAGAACGTCATTTGAGGGACCCGGGAAACCAGCTTTCACTCAAGAAAAAGGTAAAGGGAAATTTTTTATTAATTAATGAAAAAATTAATTAATAGTTTAAAATATAGGCTTAGAATTAGCTGTACTTTAATGGAACATTCGTAGTTGATTAATTCCAACAATAAAAGAGATTTCTTTTAAATATTTGCTCCTCTAATTTAAATAAATATGAACAAAGACAAAGGCTTTTCAAAAATGTATGATTATTTGATTACTCTTTAAAGCGTAGAAAAAATCTTTTATACTCCAAATACATAAAAAATACATTTTTTTTTTGTTATCAATTGAAGAAAAAAATAACGATTAATAGCACTGAGAGTGTTGAGGGATTTTATCTCGGCTATTAAATCGAACACGTCCTCCCCTTCCTCTCTCTATTTGTTTGTACAATGAGTGTTTTTTTTCTGACAGCATAAAAAAGAGAGTCTTTTCGCTATTTCTGCCCATCGGCAAGGTGGTTGCCATCAACTCGGGGTGGCTTTGATCATTGGCATGGATAATTCATTTTGCCCGCTCTCCCTGTACATGTTCAGTTCGCCTTTGGCCTTAACAGATACAAAGATACATTTGTATTAGTGGCTGAATTACTTTTGGATGATCATTGCAACAAGAGAGCTCCTTTACATAACCAACTTGAACCGCGCGCTCATTAGACATTTCTCTTTATGTTTATATACATTCTAGATCAGTTACAATTATAATTATAAGGAAAAGTAGAATTTGTTCCACTTGAAGAAATTCATTTGAAAGAAAAACTTAGTTAATTGGCTAAAGAGAGAGGGAGAGAAGAAGAAGCAGAGAAGAGCAATTTAATGGTTGGAATATGCTTTGTAAATTTAAGGTATCTTTAAAAAAAAAAATAATAATAAATAAAAAACAGAGATTTAAAAAAAAAGAACTGAAATAAAAAGAAAATCATTTCTAAAGGGAAAAAAAATTCTTTAAATAAGATGATGAGGTAGCTTATAATACTTACAGAGATATTTTAAACTTTAAATAACAATTTTAATGTTAATTGAATGTTAAATAAAGAAAATACTTCAGTCTATGAATGCTTTCTATAACAAATGGGAGTTAAATATTATATTTTTTTTTTTTAACACTCACACTTACTTCTCACTCACACTCACACCCACACCCACATTCACAGTCTTTTCGGCAACTCAGGCCATATAAGACTTTATACGATAACCGTTATTATGAATAATATATATATATTGGGGTCCAGACATTTTTGTTTAAGCCATTTGGTATCCTAATGGCTTAAATAAAATCATTGGACTGCCTGGGGTCCGAACCCGCGACTTTTGGTATACGAGGCTAGCACGCTAATCCCTACACCAAGCCCGAAGGTATATTTATATATGAAAATTAAAAAAATTAAAAATCTGGTGTGACTGGCCACACACAACTTTCCTTACCCTTCGGTAAGAGAAAGTTGTGCACCGTGTGGTCACACCAGATTTTTTGTGTCGAGATATATTTAGTTTCCCATAGCACCTTAGTTTCAAACTTGCATTTTAAATGTTGACTGCTTCAAATAAACTATGGTTATTTTTCAAAATTTTAATCTCATATTTGGACATTTTATACACAATATAGAATCGTAAATAAATACAAAATTTCATAAGAATTGGAAAAAAATTTTTAAATGCGTAAAAAGTTCCAAAGGGGACCCCTTTTGAATCGAAATTAACATATAAATCCCTATAGGAAATTAACATTGGTCAAATGCGAATATTAGGTGGAAAGTTTAAAACGCGTTGAAAGAGAGAAGATAATTTTGTGAGAGAGAGAGAGAGAGAGATATATGTTTTCTCCGAAACATTTACAGGCAGAAATAAAATAAAAAATCTGGTGTGACTGGCGCACAGCACACAACTTTCTCTTACCTTCGGTAATCGAAAGTTGTGTACTGTGCTGTCACACCAGATTTTTGTGTCGACATATATTTAGTTCACGACAGTGCGGAACATTTGAATTCAGATGTAAAATTTATAAGTATGGGAAAATATTTATATTTTGTTACCATGGCAACCATTTCTCCTATCTTTCCTATGAAGCACAAGAGTAAAGTGTGCTTCAAACAATTTTGAGGGCAAAACGAGAATATACATTTGAAAGAGCATCTAAAAATAATTGATTTTTGAATTTTAATCAAAATCGTTAGAGCGAATTTTGAGAAAATCGAAAAAAACTGAAAAAGTACATCAGTAAAGTACTAGTACTCTTTGGCCGATTTTGATTAAAAGCTTATTTTTCCGGTCCCGGGGGTATTTAACTTAAATATAAAATTTTAGCCTCATAGCTCAATTCCTTCATGCTTAAAATTGAACACACACACACACACACACACACACACACACAGACCATGTCGCGAAAACCACTTTTTTGGATTCAGGGGACCTCAAAACGTGAAGATCCATCAAAATCTCGACATCGAATTTTTGACATGAAACCAATACTTTCTCTCTCTATATATATATTACATATATACATAGGTAAGAGAAAGTAAAAAGAATAGGTTAAAACAGGGGTGAGCAACCTTTTTAATCAACGGGCCAATTTAAATTTTAAAAATTTTTGGCGGGCCGCACATAAAGTTCATCAAATTTTAATGGAAAATAAAAACAAACAAGAAAAGAACAGACAAACGAATTTACTTCAACTTTTAATGAGAAATTTGGCGCTGTTTTTTCGATAACAAGCTGATCAATATCAGCCGCAATGTTGTGGTAGCTACACGTACGCTGCTTCCTAATCGTGCATCACTCAGGCTTGATCGGTGTTCATTTTTGATTAATTTCATGGTTGAAAATAATTGTTCGCAAACATACATACGTACTTCCGAAAGAGACATCATTTGCTTTGCATTTTTCGTCAAAAGCGGAAATTTCTCAGGGCTTACATAAGACTTATAAAAATTTTCGATGTTTACAGAGAAAAATACATTTTTTTAATCGGTATTATTCTTCCATTTGAAAGTATTCGGGAACTGTATCCACATCGATCCTTTCTATACTAAGTATACTGATAATGATAAAATAAAAATAAAAAAATATTTATTTTCAATTTTAGAAATGCTTGGCGGGCAACATAAACATGCTTAAAGGGCCGCAAGCAGCCCGCGGGCCGCGGGTTGCTCATCCCTGGATTAAAAGATTAAAAGATTTATTAAAAATTTGTAACATTTAATTACTTGTAATTGTAACGTAAATATCTTTAATTCATGTTGTTTTTGTATGTGTGTATCTGTGTATGATTGACACAATCGGGTCTGAAGCGTCATCTTAGAGGCAATAAATTAAACGTAATAATATTAGCTGAATTTTCATTCAAACTCTGTAAATAATTTACAGAGGAATTTACAGTAAATTCCACCTTGTATGAAGAGTCGTCCTTTACGAAAATGGGATCCTTTTTGTTATGTAAGACTTGTAAGTCGTAATACTTTTGTCATGAGATTCTCTAACTTTAAGCAAACTTTGAAAAAGTTAAGAAGGCTGATGGATGGACGACATAACCAAGGCGGGCCGGAACGAATGCAAAGTAAATTATTTAATAATGGTTTTATAGGGGCAAACAGAAATTTATATGGGGGACCTATATTTCCCCTCCTCTTCCTTCCCTTAAGTAAATATGAAGGGGAGAAAGACAGACAAACAACTTAATTGTAACTTAATTTGCACTAAATTAGGTCGTGGTTCTCACTAAACATGAACCTTTGAGGGGATCCAACCTTACATTTTCAATATCCGTTTTAATTCGTATTCTCGCTAATTCGTACATACTTGCTGGCAGTGTTGGGCAAATTAAGCATATTTTCATTTGTCTACTTCATGAAGTAGACAAATGCGTAGACAAAGTAGACAATGTAGACAAAGACGTAGACAATGTAGACAAATGGCTCAGCGCTTATTTTCATTGGCTCTCATCTCAGATCAGTGATCTGTCATTTCTAGAAACAGCCTAGAAATGCATACACATAAAAATGTCTAAACGCGGAAGACCAATAAACAGACATTTTAATGAATTAAAATTTGAATTAGGCAAACAAAATGAAAAAAATATTTTGCAGTGTGTCTTTTTTGCAAAAAAAAAAACCCTGCATAATACAGCTTCTAATATCTAATTCAAATAAAAGTCACTTAAAATTAAGAATACCGCCATTATCAACGCTGGTAGATGTTTCTTTTCCACCCAATATCTCGCTATATTTGATATTCCACTTTAAGCGAGAATATTGGAGTAACGAACACTAAATTTTATATATAGGTCTACATATAGGTGCCAGAAATTTTTGATGGGGGGGTTTAGGATTATTTCTCCCCCCCCCCCCTCCCCGACTAATGGGGTGGTATAAGGCGTCTAATGAAATATATGACTAGTCACTTACCCCTCCTTCGCTTCGCCCCCCTGACCCCCCTCGATGTGGCTCGGGCCCGCCCTTTCTTAATTAAGTACCGCAATTTTTCAATCAACTCGTATCAGGCAATAAATAATGCAATCTCTTAATTTTATGTATATGGGCCTAAAATACCGGGGTGTCTCTCTATGTCTCTTGACCTGACTCCTCCTATCCAGCCTCTTTAAGAAAAAAATAAAAAATTTATTTATATAATAATTTTTATTATTTTTCATTGCGAGATTAATCAATTTTAAGCGGCTTTAATTTTTATAAAGATAACAAAAATCAATTCTTTTCAATGGGAAAATTCTGAATTTTCTCGAATTTTTTGCGTTTTATTTAATTTTTTTTTTTAAGCTAGAGAAAAATTATTATTTTTTACTTTCTCTTACACTATATATGAAATATATAGAGAGAAAAGTATTTTGCATTATAGAGTTAAATATCTAGTCATGGGGGTCAATGGGGGGTTTGAACCCCAAACCCCCCCCCCGGTCATGGTCTACATACAATTTATTTAGTGTTCGTTACTCCAATATTCTCGCTTAAAGTGGAATAGAAAAATTGTAAAATCACTCTTTACCTATTGATTTCGTGTAAATTAGTATCAAAAAATTATATTTATGACGATACATAAAAAATTATGGTATTGTTAGTCCCGCCAACTTTTTAAATTTTAATTGTCTACATTGTCTACTTTGTCTACATATGGATATTGTTCACTTGTCTTTTGAGATCCTGGAGGCTTCTAATTTTTTGCAAATCATCTAAAATTGAGTTCTTTTTTGTGAGTTTTTTTTATAAAGTTAGCAAATTAATTAATATGCAAATGAAAATCTTTCTCTAATCGCCAAGATGTAAACAATTAATATGGATTAATATTATCCATATATGATTTAGAAATCAAACAGAGATTAGATATTAATTTCCTCCTGTCATATATAAAATTCTAATTACAAGTTCTCTGATAAGTTTTCATCTTTTCTTCGGGGTTTGCGCGCTAGCTGTATCACAGGTTCATCTTATCTCTCGAATTAATCCGATAAGCCCGTTTCCAGTGACTTGCTATACTAAACTAAATGAACTAAATCCCAATTCATAAATGATATTAATCTAATTTCATATGAGAGTTAATTTCAGAGACAATATATGAGCATTCATGCCATTGTTTCATGGGCAATGAATTTATCAAGGGGCCGTTTTTTAAATTCTATTGATAATTGAATTTTTTTTTATTGTGTGTGGTCCAATTGAATTCCCTCGCTGGTTGTTAGTTTCAACTTGGGAATATTCAATTTTTAAATTTATTCGGTCCGAACTGTTGATGAAACAAAATGCAATTGAGGTAATGAATGAGATAGCGCAATCAAAAGATCATTTCAGCCGAAATGTGAAATGGGCAGAAATTGATAAATCGACCCAATGATTTGGCCAGAGACTAAAAATTAAAACTAGATTTACACATTTTTTTTAGGGGTTTAAATAAAAACTTATCATCATGTTTTTTAATGTAAAATTTATGGGCCCAGCAACAGAAAAGAGCAACAGCTACCAAGTTGCAATGAAGCAATATCAAGCACGACGGAACTTGGGGTAGGTGGCCGCGAGGAAGCATCTTGTGGAATTTTGCCATCAATATATTTACAAAAATGGCCTAATTAACCGAGAGAGGGGTAATTTAAGAAAAAAATTGATAATATTGATATTTTTTTTTATTTTCTTCCATTTTACAAAACATATAGATCTTAATTAATAAATCTCATAGATTAATAATAAATAGCCTTTCAAGGAACATCTTCCTAAATGAACATAAATATTTTTTTTAATATGTAATTATATACAAGCTAAAGAGTACTAAGGGGCCTCTGGCAACAGTAGAGTAACAGCCACCCAGATCGTTGCAGTCAAGCAATGCCAAGTACAGTGGAAGTTTGGATGAATATCCCCGAGAACGTTCCCTGGTTGCCTTTGAATCAGTATAATAAATAAACAAAATATACGATAATCCACTAAATAGCCTCAGTGACCGAGAGAAAAATTAAAAAAAAAATGCCATGGGTTGCCTAAATTAGTTCGTGTCCGGTAGCTAGAAGAAAGGTAACCTTAATAAACAAGCGACTACAGTCATTTTTTCCTAGAATAGACAAATTTTAAACCATTGATCTTTGAATCACGAATCAAAAGTCTTGGCGTTATTCCAAGAGAATTAAACCAGGATATTCCCAAGGGCGGATACAAGGGGGGTAAAGGGGGTAATTACCCCCCCCCCCCGAGATTCGAAAAAATACCTTTTTTTCGCAAAAAAATTATTTTTAATGTAAAATTTTTAAAATTAATACTTAAAAATTTGATGTGTATTTATATTCTGGCAAACAAGTACAGAATGCGCTTTTAAATTATCGAAATTAAAAAAAATAGGTGGTGTGCGACGAGTCACACCAGATTACCCCCCGAGAAACACCCTGGATCCGCCCTTGGATCTTCCACTAACTATTTTTTAAGTGTTTGATGAAATTGTAAAAATTTTTAATTACTAAAATAATTTCTAGTCTCTTTAACTTACCACTATATATTTTTAAAGATGATAAAAATGTCAAAAAAGTTAAACAAAAAAATAAAAAACAAATATGGTTTTTTAAATGCATCTATAAATGATCTCATACGGAAGTACTATTACTTATTCTGTGTCTGCCAACCATTTAAAGAAGGATCTAATCGCTCGAAACTAAAGAGCCTAGATACAATTTATTACTTTTTTACTTCCATTTACTAAACACCATAAGCAGTCATAATAAATCTTAACTAGAGAATAAGCTTCTTAAAACAGAATGTCTTTTTTTCTCTCCCAATCCTCGAGAAAAGATTTAAAGTTGGCTTAAGGGACTAATATGAATCTATAGATGATTTTTTTTTCTTTTTTTATAACTAAATATCAAAAAATGACTGTTTTACTGAAAATAAGTTTTACAACGAAGATGACAGTCGAAGATTTCAATATAATTTCCAGAGATAAGAAGTTTCGCTCCAAGTTCTAGACCCAAATATTGATTGAAACTTTAATTTATCAACCCAAATGGATGAATTTTTAGATTAATTGTATCAGAGAAATTGTAAAAAGGTGATACCCAAGTTTTCTGAAAATTTCAGTGGGAGAAGAAATTTATTTTTATTTTCATCTTTTAAAAAATCTGGTGTGACTGGTCGTACAGCACACAAGTTACTCTTACATTCGGTAAGTGAGAATTGTGGTCTTTACTTGTCAAACCAGATTTTTTTAAATACAAGAATAAATTAAAGTGCGCTTCAAAAGAGGACAAAATGAGAATACACATTTTAAAGAGGACCTAAAAAATAATTGATTTATGACTTTTAATCAAAATCGTTAGAGCTAAAAAAATTCGAAACAAACTGAAAAGTACATCAGTAAAGTGCTAGTACTTTTTGGCCGGTTTTGTTCAAAAGCTTCGCATTACGTACCAGAGGGGTACCAAACTTAAATATAAAATTTCAACCTCCTAGCTCTTTTCGTTCTTGAGATATTTTGTTCACAGACACACAGACAGAAAGACCAATTTGTGAAGTCCACTTTTTTGGACTCAGGGGAGAGACCTCAAAACGTGTATATCCATCAAAGTCTCGACATCGAATTTTTGACATGAATCCAATACTTTCTCTTTCTATCAATACATACTGTATATTAATTAACATATATACTGCGTGTCGATAAAAACGTAACATTTTGTTTGAACAACTATTTTAATCTTACTTAATGATACTGTAATTTATTAAACATTTAATATGAAATAGCTTAAATATTATAGTTGCGTGGAATGGAGTCAGCCAAGGAAAATAAAAAACAAATTTATTCTGTCGACGTTTCGAGCGCTCTTCCTCGGGACAGTATAAGTGTCAAATATTACAGATGGTAGTGATTGTATTGTCCCGAGGAAGAGAGCGACGGGCGCTCGAAACGTCGACAGAATAATTTGTTTTTTATTTTCCTTGGCTGACTCCATTCCACGCAACTAAAGTTAATACTCACAGCCAGTATAATAATTACTTAAATATTATTTAACACAAATTCATATTATTTTAATAAATAAATAAAATTTAAATAAAACAAAGAAAAAAATGTCGAAATTTTTTTCATTAACATTTTAAAATAATCTTTCCATTTCAGTTTTTCTCTGACTATTTTATTTGAAATTCTTATAAAAACCAAATTAAATTAATATCTAAAGAAATATAGCGAGATTATGTTGATTTGTCCAAAAAATTGAAAATCGACATTTTTTTGTTTTTGTTTTATTTAAATTGAAATTATTTATTAAAATGATATGGATTTGTATTAAATTTACTTAGAAATGTATAAGTTATAACATGTTAAATGTTTAATAAATTACAGTATCATTAAATAAGATTAAAATAGGTCTTCTTAAAAAAGAAACAAAATGTTACGTTTTTATTGATCAGTGTATACCGAGTATCAAGAGTCGCGGGAGCGACTCGTCGCCGAGCATGTGAAAAGCAAAAGAAAGCAAAGAAACTCTTAATACTACCATTTAGTTGACATTCCAATAGATGCCAATGGCCCATTGCATTTAGATGGACGAGTCGTCCCTAGACTATATTATCAAGAATGATTTTAAATCCTTAATAAAAGATAGGGACGTGAAAAAATTTTTTTGAGAAACTTTTCTCTTTCTGGGCGAATATCTCAAAAAGGTTTTAAGATATCGGAGCCAAATTTTTTTTATATTAAACTAGGATAAATAAGGATTATTTTGAGCACGAATTCAAAAAAAAATTCCAGTGCCAAAAAGAATGGCAGAGGCTCAAAGTTGAGATTTTGCCGATTTCGGAAGGTCAAAAGTTAGTCTCTTATTTTTCCTTTTTTTTTCATTCTTTTCTTCAATTTTCAAATTTTTAGACAAAGCTACAGGTTTCCCTGCTGGACCGATTTGGATGAAATTTAAAATACAAATAGATACTATCAAAAACCCGATACCTTTGATATAAAATTTCATTTTGGATCAAAAGTGACTTTTTGAGAGGTATTCAAAATTTCAAATTTGTCCTATCTTTAACGTGGCGAAAAGACAATTTTGACTATTTTACTCCCTGATGACGTCATCTAGGTACATATCTATTAATATTAGTAATTTTCATCCCTAATGGAATAACAATTTTTAGGATAAATCCATTCAGATAGAAATACAATAGATTAACGTGATAAGAAGAAGTGCTACCAACATAACAAAAATAAAAATCCTAAAATTTTATAAAATTTGGTGAAATCCTATGTTTATCGCTTCGAATGGATACCAAACGAAGTATTTACAATCTACCAACATAACAAAAATAAAAAACCTAAAATTTTATAAAATTTGGTGAAATCCTATGTTTATCGTTTCGAATGGATACCAAACGATGTATTTACATTCTACCAACATAACAAAAATAAAAAACCTAAAATTTTATAAAATTTGGTGAAATCCTATGTTTATCGTTTCGAATGGATACCAAAAGATGTATTTACATTCTACCAACATAACAAAAATAAAAAACCTAAAATTTTATAAAATTTAGGGAAATCCTATGTTTATCGTTTTGAATGGATACCAAACGATGTATTTACATCCTACCAACATAACAAAAATAAAAATCCTAAAATTTTATAAAATTTGGTGAAATCCTATGTTTATCGTTTCGAATGGATACCAAACGATGTATTTAATTTTTACTGTTTGGAATGCATATTAAAAGATCTATTCATGGGATAACTTAATATTTAATAAACAAAAATTAATAAATAATATTTTCATGTAATATTTCACAAAAAGAAGTGAAATCTCAGCCAAAAACATCGGAGATGCAAAAAGGGGGCGCCTCGCATTATTTTTGCCTAGCGTCGAGGTGAAATCAAAAAAATGCGCCTCGCTTTTCTGATTTATATAAAAGCGAGGATATATGAAACAAATAAAATTCTGTAGGGGTTTTATTTAAGTGAAAATATTTCCTCGCTTTTATATAAATCAGAAAAGCGAGGCGCATTTTTTGATTTCACCTCGACGCTAGGCAAAAATAATGCGAGGCGCCCCTTTTGCATCTCCGATGTTTTTGGCTGAGATAAATAAAATCTCAAATTTACTTCCACTCTGCAAGTCATAGGCATTTCCCTTTTTTATTATAAATCGTTGATTTAGAAAAAAATAAATTTGATTTTCATATGCGCCTTGTTTAGAAAAAAATATTTTAATAATGAAAAGTCGATAAGCGAAGAAAACAAAAAAATTCATTACGTATTTCTTTTACTTATTTTTCTTATTCTTTTTTTTTTTTAATATTCATTTTTAATAATAAAAATAAATTTCCCCTTATTCTTCGTCTTCTTCTTCTTCTAGGTTAATTTATATTTACCCCCACCTCACCCCCCAAGCAATCCTTCTTGACTCTTTTCGACTTCCTTTCGAAATAATAATATAACCCTCTACGTGCCCTGAGTTTGATTAAATATTAAAATCAAATTTAAACGAATGGAACGGCTTGAAATCAATCCGATATTTTATACCTTTATAGGTGGGGCGCGCACACACAAAAAAAAGGCTTTTTCTTTGATCAGTGCTTGACATCCGGCAACTCTATAGGTCCCCAAGTCTTGACTGTATTAGATTATCCCGTTCCGTTTTGAACCCTTTTCCCGGCTGTCTGCCTGTTGCCTATTTATCCCAGAGGATGAGATGGGATTCCGGGGGAAGAGGGTGGGGGGTTCCTGTGGTTGGGAAGATTTTTGGGCTAATGCCATGCGACGCGGCGGTGGTGATAAACCTAAACCTCCCCCTCCCTCCCCCCTCCAACAACGCTTCCATTTGACATCCTCTCTCTCCCTCAAACTTCCTCTTTCTCCTCACTTGTCGTTCCAATTTCCTACTGGTTTCTTTTAAACTAATTTTTTTTATCTCGCCTTCATATGCCTTAATAATAAAAATAATTTTTACAAATATAATTTGAGTTTTTCTCAATTTTTTTTTCTTTTGGAAGAAAACAGATTAGATTGGTTTTACTCTAAAAATATAATCCTAAATATTAGCCTACTATATAAAAATAACGCCCATTATAAATATATATATATATTTTTTTTTTTGTTTCTAATTAATTTAATTTTTTGTTTCAGGTAAATAAGCAACTCCGAGCGATTCAGAAAACAAGAGGTTCAAAGTAAGCTCAACTTTTTCAAAAACCTATTCTTTAAATTACATTTCATTCTCTGCTAAGCAAAGGAGGTATACGTATAGCTGAATGTTCGTATTTAAATTTGGTAGAAAAAAAATGAACAACGCAGCTAGTTTTATTTCATGGGTGTGATATATGAGCAGCCAAGGCGAAAAATAAAATAAAAATCTATTTTTTGTCGACGTTTCGACCTCGGTAAATTGATAAAAACGTTTTTACACTGCCATGTCAACTAACCTGACAAGTTGACATCATTTTGGTCCTGATGAAGAGTGCTATCGGAAATCGAAACGTCGACAAAAAAAAATAGATTTTTATTTTATTTTTCGCCTTGGCTGCCCATACACCACACCCTCATATCATAATATCCAGCCATCAAGAAACAAGTAGTTTTATTTCTTTCTATTATTAGAAACCAAGGCTCAGGGTTTCCAGAAGTTTTTTTTTTTGTAACCCGGTTAGGGGTCGTCCACAAACTACGTCACGCCCCCCTATAAATATATGACAACATAGAACTACCCCCACCTCGAAACCGAAAATTGTTTTAAACTTTTTCTTAAAATCCCATATACAAAATTCATATCATTTTACCTTTTTACTTTCTCTTACCTCTATATATAATATATATAGAGAGAGAAAGTATTGGATTCATGTGAAAAATTCGATGTCGAGATTTTGATGGATATACACGTTTTTAGGTCCCCTGAATCCAAAAAAGGTTTTCGCGACATGGTCTGTCTGTGTGTCTGTGAACAAAATATCTCAAGAACTAAAAGAGCTAGGAGGTTGAAATTTTATATTTAAGTTAGGCACCCCCATGGGACGTGACACGAACCTTTTGAACAAAATCGACCAAAGAGTACTAGTACTTTACTGATGCACTTTTTCAGTTTTTTTCGATTTTTTCTAAATTTGCTCCAACGGTTTTTTTTTTAATCCAAAAATCAATTATTTTTTAGATTCGCTATAAAATGTATATTCTCATTTTGTCATTGGAATCTTCTGAAGACCACTTTACTCATGTACTTCATAGGAAGGATAGGAGAAATGGTTGCCATGGTAACAAAATATAAATATTTTCTCATATTTATAAATTTTATATCTTGAAAATCGAATGTACCCTACTGTCGGAAACTAAATATATGTCGACACGAAAAATCTGGCGTGACAAGCACAGAACACAACTTTCGATTACCGAAGGTAAGAGAAAGTTGTGTGCTGTGCGCCAGTCACACCAGATTTTTTTTTCTTTTTAGTATGCGAATCTCATCTCATCTTATAAAACTCAAAAAATTTTATAAAATCAACATTGAATTGTTATGTCACGCTTAGAGAAATCCCCGGGTCCCCCATGTCACAATTAGAAACGTTTTGTCCAGATCCCTACCCCTAACGCGTTACGTAATATGTGGAACCCTTATTTCATTCGAGTAGAACTTAGTGTAAATGCACATTTAGAAGATATTTATTTTCAATTGATTGAAGTAAATAAACTTCACACAGTAGGCAATACATAATCTTTGTCATTAATTAAATTCAGACTATTATTCTAAATAATGGCATTATACTAAAGATAAGCTTAAGGATTGTAATAAATACTTTTTTTAACTCTGATATATTCCTCCCTCCCCATCAAAAAAAAAAAAGATAATGTTAAATTTTCTATTAAGTTGATTTAATAGGTCCAATTATATGCATCAAACTTAAGGTTTAACGTTTCTTATTAGAATATTAAATAAAGTACCTCTAAATAGCTCCCTCTCTGTATGACACCGCCTTATACCCGGACTATTAAAGCTGAAATACCTATATCATTAATTTTAATGCTACTGTTACTATCAGATCCCTTGATTACAGTATCGAAATGCTAAATGTTAACTCAACTTAGACGGCTGGCTATTTATGCCTAATAAAAGAACGAAATAAGCTATTAACTCGAAAATGCTTTTGATGGATATTAGAAATTGATTTTTTTTTCTTTTATCATTTAAATTTTTTTTTTTTTTTTTTTTAAAGGTGTCATCGAAAATGTGATAAATCAGCTTCCGGTGAAATGTTTTGATAAAATTAAAAGCTAGTGTGTGTGGATGGTTGTGAGAGGGAATTAAATTTCATTGATTAAGATATTATCTTAAGCTATTAAAAATAAATCTTTTTTTTTGGCTTGGTTATTATTACATATATCTATGTATTCAGATGGCGATTAGTTTGTGTATTTATGTTTTATTTTTGAATAATAAATATGAGAAAAATTAAAAAACAATAAGGGAAAATATTTAAAAGAATAATTAAATAAATCTGGTGTGACGAACAGCACACGATTTTCTCTTACCTTAGGTAAATTGAAAGTTGTGTTCTGTGCTTGTCACCCCAGATTTTTTAAATATTTAGTTTCCGGTAGTAAAATGTTTTTTTTTTTTATAGAAATGTACCAAAAGTTGATCAAATTATTTATCTCTGAAGCTAGTCAAATAGGAATAGAAAATCGAAATAGATAATAAATGTATTATTATTAAAAAAATTAGGAACCGACCGAAGTTTCTGTTTCGGCCAAAAATCAACCGAAGCTTCGGCCTGGCCGAAACCTGAGTTTGAAAAGATGGGATGAAACTCGTATAGCCTATGAGTCACGAGGGGAAATTTACTAAAAAAAAAAAAAAAAAGAGGTAAAATGCTATGAATTTTGTATAGGATATTTTTAAGAAAAAGTTTAGAACAAGTTTCGGTTTCGGCCGAAACTAAAATTGAAGCCGAAATTCGGTTTCGGTTTCTGCTGAAAATTTTGTTTCTTTATAAAAAATTAAAAAATGTTCTTAACATTTATTTTTTCCTCCATATTAATCTCAAAACGTTTCAGATAAAAGTACTTCCTTTGCATTAGTAAATATGCTTTCAATAAAATTATACCATTTTGTTAGATTTTTAATAATTAACACTTTGAATTTGTCAAAGATTTATATATTGAATTTAAAAAAAAAATTAGAATTGTAAAAATTTTAAGAGTTACTCACCAAATTGAAGGGATTCTGAAAAACCGACCAGCTCCCGAATCACGTCTAACAGAAACGCCTTCCTCAGCCTCACTGAATGAAGCACAAAGGATGACCAGGTCTAGAGCCGTCGTCGACCTGTATCAAAAAGAAAAAAATCATGTAGAAAAGTATATCTATATACAGTATATTCGTCTATGTGAGAATGCCATGTGTGTGTGAGAGAGAGAACATAAGGATTATTATTTCATTTCCCATTTGAAGAAAAGAAATTATTTTTTAATTTAAATTACAGTAGTACTGTAGCAAGCTCATTTCCTTCTTACTTTAAATTCAACATAGACTGACAGAGACATACAAACGCAGAGAGAAAGAGACAGACAGAGCAATTTGCGGGACACACTTTTTTAGACTCAGGAGGTCCAATATCTCGACATGAATCCTATATTTTCTATATATATATATATATATATATATATATATATATATAGGTAAGAGAAAGTAAAATTAAATTAATTTAATCACAATGAAGTCAGTGGCTGTTTTTCTTTAGACAGGAGAAGGCAAAAAATAATAAAATAAAATCAAAATCAAAAATAAAAGCCTCCGATTTAGTACAATTCAAAGAGACGTTTCGTGTCAATTTTATTTACCCATCTTCAGGTTCGTCAAAATTGTTAAAGTCTCGGAGTTGGTCGTTAGGGCAATACATATAAATTATGTATCATATAAGTGCTGGCGAGTTGGCCCTTCATACTTATTAAGTAAGAATCAATCATTCTCACTTATTAAGTCAATCATTCTCCCTCGCCAGCATTTATATGATACATAATTTATTATTTATTATTATAATGTATTATTGCCCTAACGACCAACTCCGGGACTTTAAGGTGCGCGTCTCGGGGTGCTAATTTTGGGACTTTCCAGCTGCCACAATTTTGAAGCTATCGACCTCAAATTTTTTTTAAATTAAAGCTATTTAAAATATCTACAACTTATAGAAGCCCTTTTTTTGATTTTCGAAAAAAAAATTTTTTTTTTTTAGATTAATCGCATTAAATAAAAGATATTTTAAAAAAAAGGAGCTCTATAAGTTGTAGATAATTAAATTAGTAATCATTGTGTTAAAAAATAATTAATTTTTTGCCTTTAATTAATTAGCTGGAAAGTCTAGAATTAAATGCCAAAGTTACGTGTTTTCCTATGGGGGAACACTAACGCCATCTGGTGCCGCCTCGAGTCAATAGTGCTTTAACGGTTTTTCGAGACGCGCACCTTAACAATGTTGAAGAACTGAAGATGGGTAAATAAAATTCCCCCGAAACGTCTCTTTGAATTGTAATAAATCGGAGACTTTTATTTTTGGCTGAACCAGCTCCTTCTCCTGTTTAAATTAATTTATATAGCAACGTCCCATGAAACCAGATTGAGTCAATTATACAAAGATAGCAGTGATTAGATTCAAATCAAAGGCAAATTTAAGAGAATTTTATATTTAAAATTTTTATTGTTTTTTAGATTTTTAAAAAATAATTTATATAGTACGAGCATAACGACTGAATAACTTAAATGTTTAAGAAAATCAATCAAGAGGGAGAGGTACTTTGATTGCACAAATGCACAAGCATAGTGCTAGTGTGTAGGCAGCAGCCAGATATGCAATCAGTCAACACAAGCAATCTAGGAGGAGATTTCCTCAGTGTGCGCCTGCTAGCAAGCAACCAAATTGACAGCTAACAAAATTCTTTTATTTTTTATTTTCTCTTATTTTGAATGAACGACGATTCTGAGAAGAGGCAATTGAATTCTTTCTACCGAAATCGATTTTTATTCTTAATAAATAAAAATTCGGTGTTGGCTGCATCGTCTACACAGCCGCTGGTCTTTTAACGTGACAAGGTCTATTTCCTGATTTCGAACCAAATTTTTTTTATTAAAGTGAAACTTTTATTTGATCCTCTTTAATTTTTTTCGCTCGTCTATCAGCATGTCGCGTTACAAGTCAAAATCCGTGACGCTACAAGCCATGACGTCACAAGCCGTGACAACAAAAATTGGAAAGTTGAAATTTAATATATATGACGAATTATAAAAAGGTAATTGTGAGATTTAATTATTCAATTTTTAAATTGATATTATACCCTTAATTGAATAATTTTCTGGAAATTTTCAGTTAAACGCCTACGATCTGAAAAAAAAGTTTCACTTGCATCGTGGTTTCATAAAACCACACAATGATTTTTTTTTGTTCCCCATAATTATTTTATAATTTATAAACACTCACACTTTTTTCTCATTCACACTCACATTCACACACACATACACACAGTCTTTTCGGCAACTTAAGACATTTAAGACTTTAAACGATACTCGTATTTATATAATATATATTTATTTGGGGTCCAGACATTCTTATTTAAGCCATTTGGTATCCAAGTGGCTTAAATAAAATCATCGGACTGCCTGGGGTCCTAACCCGCGACGTTTGGTATACGAGGTTAGCACGCTAACCTCTACGCCAAGCCCCGAGGGCATGAGATTAATTTGTTGTTTATAGGCCAACGTATAAATATTAATTACATTAAAAAAGGTAAAAGAAAAAATCATCATTTAAACAAGAGGAAATTATTTGGAATAAAAATGCCAATTTGAATGTAATATTAATAACCTATTTATCACCTATTGTATGTGCATGTGCGCGTGTTTATTTGGGTTTATAGATATTCATTAAACATTTTTATCCTATATAATATTTTATCACATTTTGACATAATAATTTACATATTTAAAGCTTAATCAAAATTTATTATATAAATTATTCATAAATAGTATTAATCATGAATTTGAATAGATTACTTTTTTGAATGTGTATATGTGTGTGTGTGTGTGTGTATTTGGAGTTTATAAGGTGGATTTATAAATTTTATAGTTTGTCGATAAAAAAAAAAAGGTCGACTTGAAAGCGAAAGAGCTTCGTGACTCTTTTCATATTAGTTTGAAGTTAATATAAGATTTTTTTTTTCGTCATATTTTTGATTCATAAATATATAAGCAATAGGATGAAATTCGAAACGACTAAAGAAGCGAGAGGAGAGCAATTTAGAAATTTATTCGTTGCCATCTTTATATAATGCAACGAAATTTGTCTCTCTCTCTCTCTCTCTCTTGCCTTTGGATGTAGTCAATATTGAGGCCAGTGAATCCTCAAGAGCTCGAAATTCCTTCAATTTGTCAAAATTGCTTCTTCTTCTCTCGTACTCTCTCTCTCTCCTCGATTTGTTACACTCCGTTTACTTCAATTTTACGCTTGTCGGATGCGATGCACTATTATATGGAAAAATACTTAAAATGAAAACCTAATTAATTATATTTCAAATTTAATATGGGGACGATTATAACTAAAGATTAAAGCAATTCAAGTTCAGAAAAATCAGTCTAAATCGAAATCTATTAGTCAGTCTGAAGAAAAATTAAATATGAATAAAAGAATTGGCACTTGGGTAGAGATATCGCTTCTTGTCCTAGAAGGCCAAGGTTCGATTCTCGAACTTAATTTAGAAAAATAAGGACGGCTGTCAAAGATGTTCAAAAAAAAATAAGCTTAAGCGGTGGTGATCATTTGAAATTTCTATCGGAATCTCCGTTTATTTACCCGAGGTGCTTTCGTGCACGAAGACACACACCTCAAACCCAACTGGCCTCTGGCCGTAGCCATCTACCGGCATCCCATAAAGTTACATCATTTCCTATCTCTAACTCCTCCTCCTTCGTTCGTCTCTAGCTAGTGAACTAATCCTTATTTCTGGTTCCAACCGGCTCCTTATATCCAACCTCTTCTATGCTATGGAGGATGTCCTAGTTGAGGAGGGACTCCCTCAGCACCGGCGTGTAGCCTATTCCTTTCGAAGAATGCATCACTGAGAGGGAACCTTCTTTACGTCCCTTCCACAGAACGGGATGTCACAGCAACTCCCTCTCCTCGTTGAGTTGCCTGGGGGCTATTGTGGTGAGATCCTATATTCCAATCAAGATGCCTGCTTGAGGATTTGTTTACATTAAATAAATATTTTTATTTAATGAAAAATCCCGCACGCCAAGAATTTGAACAGGGATGTTTTTTGCAGAGGCCGATACCCTAGCTCACTACACCAGCGAGCCCCCTCTAGCAGTGGTGATCTATGTGAAAATTTCAATGGGAAATGTAATTGACTGAAATTCTCTGTTGACAAGCCATTAATACTAAGCAATTTCATTATAAGCACTGTCGGCGCCAAAAATAAATAATTTTGCGTATTATGAGATTATAAAATTCCATTCATCGAATGCTCAGCTATTATGTCATTTTGGATGGAAGAAATTGACGATTTGCAAAACATCTGTTGCTTGTACTGAGGATGATTCCATCTCACTGGATCGAAATGTCTACAAATAAACGGATATTACCCAAAATTATTTATTTTTGGCAACGGAATAAAATTGAATTTCCTTACGGCCATCTACAAACAACAACAATTAATACTAAGCCCCCATTTTGGCATCCTAAGTCTGAATGGACTGATGAATTTAAGAAAACTGATGGGGAAGATTTCATTGAACAAGAAACAAATCAATTGAAAGAGGAAGAGAGAACTTGGTAATTTAAATAATCAGTGTCGATATTGTTTATCGGACGACCCAAGAAGGGCTCTGGTTTCGGAGACGGCAAATTTAAGAGGTATCGGTGTCGGCATAATTGCCAACGTCTGCCGACACCGAATAAAATCAATTTTTGTCTTTCATTCCTCTTATTTTCTATATTATAATCAAAAATACAGGGGTATAAAAATCGAAGCCATTGTCAACATTTATCATCGATATCAATTCTAATCTTATAATTTAAGCTTAGTAAACTGTATACAGCATATATATAAAGATATATAGGCCTACAAATATTCATTATCTTGGTCAATCTCTGAATTTTCAAGACCTTCGATTCACAACGACTCACTACCCTTTCAGGTTATTCTAATACAGTGGGTTCCATATCGACTTGACCACTCTTGACTTTCTTAAAAATGTTAAGATCTCCCAATTGTCGAGATGTCCCTAAAATAATTCTAGAAGTTGATAAAAAAACAGTATTTTAACCACACTAAAAACTAAAGAACGTTCTTTTTTTTTTAACTTCACTTAAAGCTTTAGGTGTCGCCCAGGGGCGTGACTACAGGGAAGCAACTAGAAGCAACACTTTCGGGCGCCCTGCTTTGGGGGTCCCCTTTAAAATGTAATCAACTTTTACTTCTCGTATTTTTGCTTATAAACATCGTTTAGAAATTTTAAAATTAGAGGAAATAAAAATAATGTTAGTAGGAGTAGTTAGAATTTGCTTATGAGCCCAAAAAATCTAGTTACGCCACTGGTGTCGCCATATTTTTCTGCCGATACCCCAGTCCTGGGTGTAAGGAAAGAAAGGTGGTGATAAGGTGCGCATCCGGGGAAGAGAGAGTAATAATGATATAGTTCTGGATTTAAATTAGCGTTATTAAATAAGATTAAAATTATAAAATCGAGACAGGAAGTAAGTTTCAGTGGCGGATCCAGAGGTGTTTCTCGGGGGGTAAATTGGAGTGACTGGTCGCACAGTACACTATTTTTTCTTAATTTCGGTAATTTAAAGGCGCATTCTGTACTTGTTGGCCAGAATATAAATTTATACCATTTGGTATTCAATTCCAAAAGTGAAGGAGAAAAGAAACAGGGAGAGGCCACTAGCAATTAGCTAGGCTACTTGGTATATAACTGGGTTCAAGTGGTTCTTATTTCCAACTCATTAGATGACGTTTTTTGGATATTTATTTATTTTTTGTTTTTAATGGAAAAGTGAAATCCATTTATTCTTTTATGGAGATATGCTTTTTATTCTCCTAACATAGATTTTTTTTCATTCAGAATGATGATGCCATCATAACGAAACGCGTAAGCCTACTTGTTAAAAATTTGCCAAATCCCACATCTCTCATTGGAATATCTCTCCTCTCTAGATGCGTCTTATCCGGATGCGCCTCGTAAAAATATGCGAGCCTAATCCCAAAGATCCCCCCATCCAATGCGGCGACAATCTAAAGAGAAAGAATGTCAAGAGTAGTATTTTGATATTCAATATTCTCAAAGGGATGACATTAAAACAAATCCTCAGTTAATATAAATTCGTATTTCGAAATAAATAAATAAATAAACGAATAGGCTTATTTGAATAGTAGAAAAATAAAAAATTATTATGGTTATATATTTTCGTTGAAAATAACAATTTGTATAAAAATGTGATGAATTTTTATTTTCTTTAATATTAGAGGGAGAAAAACAAAAAATTATACTAAATAAATTATTTTTAACAACTTCACTTTCTCGCGAGTGGTGTAGGTTAAATTAATATTTATTTAAAAGGTAGAATAATTATATTAAGGGGGGGAGGAGTGGCGTCTAAACGTATTATACGAAATATTATTTTATAATAGATACATAATATATGATAACATTTAGGCCTATAAGGTATTCATTATTAAAAGATCAATGAAAATCAACCAAATGTATTGCCCTCGGGGCTTGGAGTAGGGGTTAGCGTGCTAACCTCCTATACCAAAGATCATAGAAGAAGAGTATCTGCACTATCTCTCTTCTATCAGGTATTACCATGGTCAATGCTCTGCCGAATTAAAATCAATTATCCCACCCAATGCAACATATTCACGGAACACAAGAGAGGCATCTTCCCAGCATCCCTATGCTGTTCAGATCACGACTAACAGAACAAATAAATTTCATTCTTCCTTTGTCCCCATGACCTCCCGTGATTGGAACAAGCTCCCTGCGTCTATCTTCCCCAAAACCTATAATCTTCAGACTTTCAAGTCTAACCTCAACAGGCATCTTCTCAGTTCCCGCAGTTGAGTTTCCTCTTTATGCTTCTCCTTTTGTTTTTATTTTCTTCCTGGCTGCATGTGACTATTGGTCATTATAGGTCTTCGGTCCTTATGCACCCATTCCAAAAAAAAAAAAAAAAAAAAAAAACGTCGCGGGTTCGGACCCCAGGCAGTCCGATGATTTTATATAAGGCATTTGGATACCAAATGGCTTAAATAAACCCTGGACCCCAAATAAATATATATTATTAAATAAAGGTTATCGTAAAAGTCTTAAATGGCCTAAGTTGCCGAAAAGACTGTGTGAATGTGTGTGTGAATGTGAGAGTGAATGAGAAAAAAGTGAGAGTGTTTAAAAAAAAAAAACCAAATCCATTAAATTATTAGCTATCACTCTGACATCTCTTGGCAAATTTTCGTAATAGGAATTTTTTGTGGCTTACTTTTGAAGACACACAACTCCCTCTTCTCGGAAAAACATGCTTAACTTCTACCTCCTGAACGCCTTTAATAGATTAGGAATTCCCTATTCCCAGCTCCTGGCAGGAAAAATTACTTAATTAACCAGTACCAAGCATTGGACCAATCTGTTTCGGTTTTAATATATTCCGTATTTTTCATACCTTCTGAGGTTGTAATAGAATCGAAACAAACGGCACTTGGAAACAGGGATGAGCAGAACGCGATCAGTTTGGATTTTTTAAAATTTGTTTAAAAGCATCTAAGGCCATTTTGACCCCGTCCCTTTTTATTTCAATTGATTAGTATTCAATTCAATTGAAAAAAATTTCTCAGCTGGGACGGGATGCGAACCCTTGATCCGTGGCACCAGAAGGGTAGTTTAGATTTAAATCCCTAAATCCGATCCTATCCAGGATTTTGGATAGACAAGAAAAATTTAGGACTTGGATAATTATAACTAGAGCCCGAATGTTCATGCACAATCAAACCTTAAAATATGCATGCATTAATGCACTAGAAAATAACCAAATATGCACAAAGAAGGGAAAAACAGCAAAAATATGCTCTATCACAAATTGAGTTGCATATATTTTTAGTTTTTGTTTATATCAATGAACACAAGCACGCAGAAAATGATCTTTCTACATCGCAAGAAGTAACAGGCGCATACTTGAAAGAAATTCAAATTCAAATTGAAATTGAAATGTTGATGTTTTACATTTCCACCCTGTAAAGCGCGAAAGTTTGAAAATATTAAATATAATTTTTAATTTTTGTAGCATAATTAGACTTTAAAAGCAACTACACAAAAATATTCAAAACATGCTTTTAAAAAAATGTTAAAATATGCATGAAAAAAATAAGGTTGGTTTGGTTAGAAATTGGCAAAACATGCATTGTGCATGGAATTTCTTCAAAATATGCACATAAGCTTGGAACAAAGAGGGTTATTTCGAATCGAATAATCATGAAATGGATAATGGATAACTGCAAAGTTTCAGGAACGTATTCAGCTTCTATACAAACATGCATTAGCAGCAACATCCGGGCTCTAGTTATAACTTTTTTCAAATTCCGAAGTAGATTTCGATTCAGGTCCGAAAAGTCTAAACAAACATTTTAATTTTTCCTTACCCCAGCTGCCTGTTATATCCAAAAATGTAAAAAAAAATTTCCTTTAGAAACAATTTAGATTTAAATTTTCCATTTAAAGCCTAAAAGAGAGAGAAATTAATTAAATTCATTCACTGGAAAGCGTAAATGTCTAGTTTTGTTGCTCGAAACGTGACCTGAGGGGCGAAGGAAAAGTCTTTGACCTTAAAAACAAGAGACGTGAGATTAACATCGCATTTTCGGTGTTTCAATTACCACTTAAATTATATGATAAATCTTCGCTCAAATAAAATAAAATTCTATACTCTACCCCTAAAGTACATTATCATTTCGAAAGTATAACAAATATTTATGCATATATTTATTAAAGTATGAGAGAGAGAAAAATTAAAATCTTTTCGTTGAAAAATAAAATGAGATAGAAGGCCAAGGCTGAAGCTTTTATGTAATTAAATACTTACATAATAATGGTAAGTACGTATTTACACGGGTTTATTTATATAATAGGTCTATAAAATTCAATACAAAATATAAACTAATGATTAACTTGGCAGGGTCAGGTATTTAAATAAAAAAAAAAAAAAAAAAAAAATTATAAACAACTATTAATATTTTAATATTTCGAGAAAAAACGTAGCTATCGAAAAAACAGAATCGCAATCTATTGTTGAGTGTTTTTTACTTTCTCTTATCTCTATATATGGACCCTGTTATGCAATGGTGTGTCAAAGACCAAACATCGAGTTTTGAGAAAATCCAACAATAAAGTTTTTTGTTTTGATTAGATTATATATAATTTTACTTTCTCTTACCTATGTATATATGTAATATATATATAGAGAGAAAGTATTGGATTCATGTCAAAAATTCGATGTCGAGGATTTTGATGGATCTTCACGTTTTGAGGTCCCCTGAATCCAAAAAAGTGGTTTTCGCGACATGGTCTGTCTGTCTGTCTGTCTGTCTGTGTGTGTGTGTGTGTGTGTGTGTGTGTGTGTGTGTCTGTGAACAAAATATCTCAAGAACGAAAGAGCTAGGAAGTTGAAATTTTATATTTAAGTTAGGCACCCCCATGGGACGTGACACGAAGCTTTTGAACAAAATCGACCAAAAGAGTACTAGCACTTTACTGATTCACTTTTTCAGTTTTTTTTTCGATTTTCTCAAAATTTGCTCCAACGATTTTTTTAAATTCAAAAATCAATTATTTTTTAGATTCTCTATAAAATGTATATTCTCACTTTGTGATTGAAATCTTCTGAAGACCACTTTACTCTTGTACTCCTTAGAAAAAGATAGGAGAAATGGTTGCCATGGTATCAAAATATAAACATTTTGCCATACTTATAAATTTTACATCTTGAATTCAATTGTACCCTACTGTCGGAAACTAAATACATGTCGACACAAAAAATCTGGTGTGACAAGCACAGTACACAACTTTCGATTACCGAAGGTAAGAGAAAGTTGTGTGCTGTGCCTGCAAATCCACCAGATTTTTTCTTGTCAATTTTGCAAGTAACATTAAATATAGAATTTTTTTAGGACATATTTCATAAAAAATACTATTAATTAAAGCATTTGAAACAATATTTCTTGCGTAACTCATTTTTGAATTTTTTGGTCTTTGACACACCATTGCATAACAGGGTCCATATATGTTAATATATAGAGAGAGAAAGTAGCTATTGGATTCATGTCAAAATTCACGATGTCGAGATTTTGAAGGCTATACACGTTTTTGAGGTCCCCTGAATCCAAAAAAAGTGGTTTTCGCGACATGGTCTGTCTGTGTGTAGGTGGGTGTGTCT
>JAKCPI010003531.1:0-24239 GCA_023213315.1 Euborellia annulipes
TTATTTTTTGCTTTTTTATAGTGGCGGAGGGAATTCTTAGGTATTTATTTATTTTTTTAATATTATTTATATCATATATTATTTTTTAGTGCTCTGAAGATGGCACCTGGCCGAAAGGTGAATAAATTTATGCCTAAGCACAAAAAGGTTCTTATTATTTCACATTTTGTAATTTTCTAATACCAATATTTCAACAAGGTTTTTTTGTCCTCAATATACCTCCTTTTTAAAACAATCGAATTTTTAATTATATTCTCTGTAATATACCTAATAATTATGAGATTTAATTATTTTTAATTGACATCAATTTAGAAACTACTTGACGTATTTTTATGGGATTGAATATTTTAAATTTAATTAAAATTAATATGCTTTTTCTTTCTAATAACCCAAATTGCGGATGCAGGCTATGTAACTAGTATATCTATAAAATAACATCACATTCTTTTTTTTTTCTTTTATAATATTAAAACAAAACAAAAAAAAAAAAAAGAAATAAAAATATTTTTTAATTAAATTTTCTAACTCTTAACTTTAATTAAAGTAATATTATTCAAACAACAACAACAACAACAACAAAAGGAGTGTTTAATTAAATTAAAAATAATAATAATGTTGTTGTTGTTGTTCATTATAAGAATATCTGTGGCTGATGATTTTCTTAACAAGTTGTCGTCATCAATTGATCTTTTTTTTCTTTCTTTCTTTTTAAGCAAATTAGTAATTATTTATTAATTTTTCTAAATGTAAGAGAATTCTCTTTTCTGAGTAAGAAAATTAAAAATTTATAAAAAAACAAACTTCAAGAAGAACAAAAAAAAAAGAAAGTTTACTCTGAGGGTTAAGTCAGAATTTTTTTTTTTTTTTTTTTGTTAAAGAATAAAATTATGCATAAAGATCATTAATTATGGATTCTATTAATTTTGCAAAAGTTTTAAAAATTAAATTTACGTTAAATAGACTTCAGACCTTATACACAAATTAAAAAGAAAAAAAAATAGACTGAGTATTAGGAAATAAATAAAAAAAAAAAAACTAATTATTTTCGTTGACGTTTCGGTAACGTATCGCTCCCCATCGTCAGGATCGACATTCATCGATTGAAAAACCAATTGCATATTAGAAAAAAAACAAAGAATTGATTTTTTAAAGAGAATTAAATCTCGCAAATATTATTTCATTCTTCTTCTTTCTCGAATCACCCCTTTGAGGTATGTTCATGAGCGTAGCTAAAGAATTTGGCTGGGGGGCCCCATATTGTCTCAATTTTTCTTGGAGCGGACAGCGACCTCCTAAGTTACGCCCATTTCCTACGTTCAATCTATAATTTTTACTTTCTCTTACCTATGATATATATGTAATATATATATACGAGAGAAAATATTGGATTCATGGCCGAAAGGTGAATAAATTTATGCCTCAGCACAAACGAGTTCATATCATTTCACATTTTGTGATTTTCTAATACCAATATTTCAACAAAACAAGGTTTTTTTGTCGTCAAAATACCTCCTTTAAAAAAAAAAAAAACGAATTTTTAATTATATTCTCTGTAATATACCTAATTCATTTAAATCAAGTTAAACTTGTGTGAACCACTTACACTTTAAATATTTGATTTGTAAATCTACTGTACTTTCATTCATTCTCACTTTTGTGGCCACAAAAGCTTATTCTTTTCTTCTTTTTTTTATACTATCTGAAAGTGGTTCAATTTTCTGAAAAAAAAAGGGCTTGATTCGAAATCAAGTATATTTTAAACCTCTCTGACTGATGATTAGTTTTCAAGTGTTTGTTAAAATTTTAGTTTTTTCAAAGGAAATGTCAAGTCCAGCTATTCCTGCTTGTTTTGCCAATTCTTTAATTTGTGCTCAGATCATCAGCCAATGCATTGGAGTTCTTTTGTTCCTATTTTAATGCCACTGTTTTTATTCAAACTCTCTGATTACTTTCACCTTGTTTGACTCCTGTTTTGATAAGAAATAGTTCATGATAGCACTCACCCAGGAGTGAATGTATTCAGGAAAGGTGTAAACAGGCCACTGCAGTCCAATAGAAAAACAAAATATATAATTTATTTAAATTTCAACTTCTCAAACCGCCTGGTTTCGACCGCACTGCCGCAGGTCTTCCTCAGTGAGAAGAAATCTAGAAAATTTGTGAATGCATTACATTAGGTCTAAAAGTTTTATTTTTTATTTACATTAATATTTACCTTAAGGGTGTGAGTGCATCCACAAATCTGCTAGATCTCCCTAAATTTGATCTGCCAAGATTTGTGGATGCACTCACACCCTTAAGGTAAATATTAATGTAAATAAAAAATAAAACTTTTAGACCTAATGTAATGCATTTTTCTAGATTTCTTCTCACTGAGGAAGACCTGCGGCAGTGCGGTCGAAACCAGGCGGTTTGAGAAGTTGAAATTTAAATAAATTATATATTTTGTTTTTCTATTGGACTGCAGTGGCCTGTTTACACCTTTCAAGAAATAGTTCAGACAATTATTCTATACATTTTATTTTAGAGTTTGTATCAATGGAATTATATGCCTTTTGGAAATCAATAAATGATATTACATGTTTTATGCAAATTTAATTTTAAAGAGAATAGAAACAAACCGGCTGGTCGTATGGCCTGACGTTTGATATCGACAGAAGAGGCCATAAAATGTGTCCCATTGAGTAAATTAATGATATTTTTCAAAAATATAAAAACTCATTTTTCTGAATCCTCTGGCTGTGGCAGGCACTAGTGGCACAGCAAGTCGCTGGATTGCGCCAGTAATTAGAAAAATGAAATCAGAAATTTAATTTCGGATATCCGAAAACGCGGATAATCAAATTTCTTTGATAATTATTCACTAATCTTTTAAAATTCACTTTGCAATCAGACGTCAATCTTTTTTTTCCCTTTTTTAAGGATTGAATACTTTCTAACAAGCAAGCAAAAAGTAAATTCTCAAGACAGGCATTCAATCACTTCATTTGGTTTAATTAATTTCCTTAAGCCTATTTGATTTATTTCCGACCCCCTTCAAGTTCTAAAACCAAACTTGGAGCAACTTGCCACCTCTATAAATCAATAACTAAATAAAATAAAGAAAAAAAAAAGGAAAAAAATTAGACATGGCTGGCTGGCTGGCTATTGATGGCAAAATAATTATTGAATTGGAATAAAACAATATTGAATTCATACTTAATTTATGACTTGTTTGTTTTAGACACCTTAAATATGTCAGCGAAATTAAAAAAAAAAATAGGTGTTGGCTGTGTCTTCTACACAGCCGGTGGCTTTTTAACGTGACAACGTCTTTTGCTTGACTTCAAAAAAAAATTTTTTTCTCTTACCTATATTGAAATATAAAGAGAGAAAGTATTGTTTTTTTTTTTACTAGTAGTTTGTTTTCATAAATAAACATGTTCAAACATTTTCATTGAAACAATATATGACAGAGGTGGCTTTTTTATCCATTAAAGGCGACTTTTGCTTAAAAAATGAGGTTTTTCGAGAAAAAAACTAATTTTAGCGTTAATTGCTGGGGATTTTTTTATTTATTCTATTAGAGGTTTTCTCTCTGCACCAAATGACATCTCATTTAGTCTGATCTGATTAGCCGTTCGGAATCTACAGGGGTTTAAAATTTCGAAAAACGAAATCCCGCCGAGTGCTCTCATGCGGTAAAATGACGTCATATCAAAAAAATGAAAAAAATACCTCTGGGCATTGGACCACTCTTTCTAAAACTATATTTCCTGGGTTCGCTTCTTGAAATAAAATCTATTGAATTGGCTACAATTAAAATATGTTAAATGGATTCAACAAATTAAAATCTACAAAAGATTTATTTAAAAGACTAGCTGTGTCGCCTACCTTCGGGCGGCTTTGCCAGGGCGGAGCACCCCTGGCTGAGCCTCTCCTTTTTTTATCATGTGCCGAAATTAATCAGATAATTCATTTAAATATAAGTATTTAGTTCATTAACGAAATATATTGCTCTCCTTAACTTAAAATTAGGGAACCGACCGATTATTCGGTTTCGGCCAGTTTCGAAGAAAAAAAATTTCCGCCCGGTGGAAAGGGGGAAAAAATATTTAGAAAAGAAAGAGAAAAAAAAGAAAAAAAAAAAGAAAAGAAAAAAAATGATATGAATTTTAGGAAATATTTATAAATTTTATAGGAAATACAAGTTTCGGTTTCGGCCGAAACTAAGATTGAGGCCGAAATTCGGTTTCAGTTGAAAATCTTGTTTCGGTCGGACCCTACTTAAAATTAACAAACAAAAAAAGTCCCTAAACTTTGTGAAATCTAAAAAGCATTAAAAATCAAATACAATAATTGAAATGAAGCTATTTTACAAAAAAAAAAAAAAAAAAAAAAACCTTCACTTTCAATATTTTAAAGTGATATATTATATTATATTAGGAAAGATGAAATGGTCCGTTTCAGTCAACTAAAATAAATAATATAAAAATATATTGATACTAGAGGCTCACCTTCGGCGGGCTTCCTCGCCTAGCCAGAGGGAAATCGTAATTTTAGGAATTAATAACTCAAAATGTTATAAGAATTTTGGACCTGAGTATTTTTTCTGGACTATCCATAGAGGGGACGAGATGACTCATGTTCGGATAAAATCTAAGCCAAAATAAGGTAGAATCAGCTATCAGTCTAATTGCACGCCTCTGTATGGCGTCAAAGGAGGAGAGAGCGTCGCCAAAGGTGGGAACAATATTCAAGACACGGCCGAATTTGGGCTTTATGTTGTTGGGAGGAAAAGTAACGCTTCGTTTTGAATAGGAAACCCAATTTCCTTGCGGTAGATTTAACCACAGAAGAGATGTGGTTGCTCCAGGAGAGATCAGAAGTAATTGTCACTCCCAGAACAGAAAACGAATCTTTGAACTCGATACTATTATAAAGGGAGGGCAAATCCTATTTTTTTGTCTAGAAATTAGACAACATTGTGTTATTTGGGAATTGAATTTTACTTGTATGACGTTTCCCCTTTCCTCCAAAAGGCCAAGATCATCATTAATCGACGACCAGTGGATGAGGATTCACCAGTCCTGACTGAGTGCAGGGTACTGTCATCCACAAAGCATATATTGGGTTCTATTATAATCTACTTAATTTTGTTGGAGAAGCTAGAATTTTAATAAAATAACTCTCTCTTACCTGAAATTGAAGAGATTAAACAAAAAATAAAAAATAAATGTTTGTATTCAATTATTATATAACAACAACAGCAACAACAACAACAACTGATTGTTAATTAAAGTTGGGAGAGAAAATTTATAAATATAATTCCGTATGATAAATATTTTGTTAATATTTTATGGAAATTTAATTAAATTTTAATTTATTCACTTGAAATTAGCATTTCAGAGAATTATTTATTTATTTTATCTTCTAAATAAAAAAAAAAAAAAAAAAAAAATCATGTCCTATTATGGGGATTAAATTTTTGATGTTTACAAAGTACTAGCTGCGGTAGGATTGCCTTCGGCACTGTATTTATTTTTCTTAATAAATTCAGTAAAAAAAAACAAAAAAAAAAATTTAATTAGAGGCCTATATAACAATTTTTATCATTTTTCATTTGAGGGATTTAATTATTTAATTATTATAATTAATTAGCTTTAATTTTTCATAAGGAGAGAGAGCACAATGCTTTCCAAAGGAAGAATCCTAGATTTGTGAACCCCTTAAGAGGTCCTCTACCCCTAATTAGACATAATAATAGTCTAAAAACAAGCCCCGGAAAATTCTCTAGCCCAGCGTTTCCCAACCTTTTGAAGTCCACGGCACCCCAAAGGTGCGTTGAGAATAATATTACCTACTAGCGGCACCCTTCTTTTTTTTCCCTATCAAAACAAAATTTTTTCCGCCCTTGCGTGAAAATCATTTGACCTTTTTTTGGCAAAGCTTAATTTTTTCCGATCTACGGAAAATTTTGCCGCTTCCATTTTAATTATTTGATCTTTTTTTAGCAAAACTTTATTATTTTTTTCTCTAAATATCTCGGGCACACTGGTTGGGAACCACTACTCTAGCCATTAAAAAAAACTATCCCTTCTCCTTCCACTATAGATCTAAAGAATGAAATATGAAAATTAAAATTCAATCAATTTATAAGATTAATTATATAATAATATTTGAGAGATTTAATTTTAACTTTTCCTTTATAACCCATTAATTAATTCTGCAACTATTTGACGAATTTTTATGGGATTTTTTTTTAATGGTTAAAAAAAATTGTAAGATTGGACTTTATTATTGAAAAATAACAATTTTGGTGCAAAGCGAGGGGGGGGGAGGGAATAAAAAAAAATTTTCCAAAAATTTGTTAAAAACGATAAATTAACACTACATTATTATTATTATTATTATTATTATTGTAATATTTTGTATTTTTGTAATTTATATGCCCACGTATATTAATGAACATAATAACCGAGAGAGATTGCCTACAAACTCACGAACACAGCATCCCTTTTAAACGTTCTTTATCTTAATATATAGATAATAGATGGATGAATGGATAGAGGCGAGGGTGGGGGGGGGGGGCGGGGGGGTGATGAGGTTGACCCAGTTAGCAGCTGAATAAGCATCCAATAAGTTGTGTGTTTCACTTGAACATCCATTATAGAAGATTAATGTAAAGGAGGATAAATAGGACACCTTCTCTCCACCTGAGGGGGCGAAGGGGGTGGGGGTTAATTAACCCGCCACCAACAAATAAATACAATGAGATAAATTCACACCAAAGAGAGAGCGAAGTCTGATGTGTCTTTTTTTTATTATTAAAAAAAAATCGCAGACTTCAAAGTCATGAAGTTACAGGAGTGGCCAGACCAGATTTTATGACATTATTTTTTTTTTTTAGGTTTGTTTTAAAGTCTTTCGGTATCAGAGGCCATTTGGACCCCATCTCTAGATTGGTAGCTAATTCAAATAATTTTGTAGATTAATCAATCCATTTACAAATAGTTGAATAAGCTCCCTATCATTTCTTTACAAAAAATGCCCATGAAAATTCGTCTAGTAGGTTCAGAATTTTTTTTTTTTTTTTTTTTAAATTGAGCTACAGAGGTCATTTAGGGGTTTTGGATTTATTAATATATATTTTAATACAATATACCGATGGTTACTAGGGGACGTTCCACACGCTGATCACCCATCTAAGATTTCTCCGCGCTTGGCATCGCTTAATTGACTTCTTTTTAATTATTAAATTTACAATTTCTTTTTTAGGAAATGGGTCGTTTTGATAACTTACCTACCCCAACATTAAAATAGCCTCCCTATGGGGAAATACATGGTGTTTGTCCTTCAGCATTAAAATAGCTGAAGGACAAACACCATGTATTTCTGCATAGGGAGGCTATTTTAATGTTGGGGTAGGTAGGTTAGGTTAGGTTAGGTTGAAGTGGCCGTTCCCAGAGAGGGAACTCACTTAGGCCAATTAGGCCCTTTGTGATACCACGGTGGGGCTATCCCCCTACCTACCCTAAGAGGAGACTTCGGCAGGATGGTTGAATTATTTGCGGCAAGCTGGATTCGAACCCGAGTCGTGTTGAGACTTCGGACTCCGTAATCCTCAGCTTAGCCGGCTTAGCCATTGCCTCCTCTTGGGGTAGGTAAGTTATCAAAACGACCCATTTACAGTAAACATTTATGTATTCTTTGCCTTGGGTGTATCCAGGGGTGGGGGAAGGGGTGTAGTTGCCTCCCCTTTCAAATTCTTTGAAATAAAAATAAAAAAGATAAATACACTTTCACCTTATTGTAAATGTTTATTATATTATAATTAATAATATATTACTTTTGTAAAATAGATTTTGTGTTAATAAATACTGAATTAAAAAAGTTGCCCCCCCCCCTCCCCCTTCAATTTTGAGCTGGATGTTCTTTGCATATATTGTATTCTATGAAAAGCCAATTAAGGTGCGCGTCTCGGAAAACCGTTAAACCACGATTGACTCGATGCGGCACCAGACGGCGTTAGTGTTCCCCCATTAGAATACACGCAACTTGATCCATTTCATTCTAGACTTTCCAGCTAATTAATTAAAGGCAAAAAATTAATTATTCTTTAACACAATGATTACTAATTTAATTATCAACAACTTATAGAGCTCCTTTTTAAATATCTTTTATTTAATGCGATTAATCTAAAAAAAATTTTTTTTTTGAAAATCAAAAAAGGGCTTCTATAAGTTGTAGATATTTTAAATAGCTTTAATTTAAAAAATTTGAGATCGATAGCTTCAAAATTGTGGCCGCTGGAAAGTCCCAAAGTTACACCCCGAGACCGCACCTTAATTAAATGTTATAATGAAATAATGTTAAATCTCTCAAATGAAAAATTACAAAAATTGTCATTTAAATGTTTTTTTTTTTTTTTTTTTTTTACTCAGAACTGAGAATTCTATTAAAATGAAGGATAGAGATATCAGCCAAATTAGAATGGACCAGGTTAAATAAAACTTACAGAATAAGATGTTTCGGTCTTAATTTATTTGGCCATCTTCAGTTGTTGAACTACAAAAAGTGGTGCTAACATTAATGCACATTTTATTCTAGCTGTTTTCTTGATGCCTGGATTATTATAAAAGAGGGAGGTGTAGGGATACGAAAAAAGTATCGATACTTTCCTTTCGATACGATACCAAGTACAAGAACCGATACTTTTTTTCGATTCCACATCTCTAGGGATGTGGTCAGGGCGAAAAAAAATAAGAGGCTTCTCTATCTCTCCTTTCTATCCATATAAATGACAAAAATTCGAAAATTGAAATTTAATATACCAGGGTATATATGATTAATTAAAGATTAATAATTGTGGTATTTAATTATTCAGTTTTTAATTTTAATTTTATTTATCAAAGACAAATTCTGTCTGTCTGTTTGTAACGCACAAATCTACTGGGCAGCTGCTAAATCAAACCTAAATGCATCTCGTAAATTTCTTTTTTGAAAACATTCTATTGACTGTTAATTAATTTAAGCCATTGTTGGCACTATTTGTTGGCATCGATCTTGGTGGCTGTTCTTCTCTCTTCTTTGACGTCATCAAAATAAAACAATTATCTCTTCTTTTTAATTAAAAATTAAAATTTAATCTCTATTTATGAATAATTATAGAATAATAATTGTAAGATTTAAAAATTTATTTAATTCTCTGTATCTCCTTGACTACTTGACGTAATTTTATGGGCCTTTTTTTCATTTTAAATAATATATATCAAAAAATTCTCAAAATTTAAATACCATTCAAATAATTTAGATAAATTAATTACACGCAGACTTTAGACGAGAGGAGGAGTAACGCTCTCTAGTTGGTTACGCAGCTAGTTAAATGTTTATTATCATTTCACGGGGAGTAGATTAACTTATTTATACGATGCAATGATTTGAAATTTAATTTTTTCTTTAAAATATTGTATAATAGAAAAGAAAATAAGAGAGCAGGCGCCTCCTTGATCATATCTCTATTTTTTTATTATATCAATCTTGACAAAGGAAAATCCTTTGCCCTTTTTATGGTGAACCTGTAAAGGAGACAAAGAGTAGGGCCTAAATAGAAATTTATATAATAAAAATAAGATGACTGCTATGAATGTCACGAAACTTTCTCATACATCTAATAACAAGAACCAACAACCCTTTTACTTTCTATTACCTCTATGTATATGTTAATATATATAGTGAGAAAGTATTGGATTCATGTCAAAAGTTCGATGTCGAGATTTTGATGGATATACACGTTTTGAGGTCCCCTGAATTCAAAAAAGACACGAAAAATCTGGTGTGACAAGCACCACCGAAGGTAAGAGAAAGTTGTGTTCTGTGCTTGTCACACCAGATTTTTTTATTTTGAGAATTCAAATAAATGAAAAAAATTTAAAATTTATATGATTAATTATTGAATAATAATTGTGAGATTTAATTTTAGCTCTCACTGTACCAAGTACTAAGGGGGAGAAAGCTTATGCAGAGACTCCGGTGTCTGTCTGTCTGTCCGTCTGAACGCACAAAAATTACGGCCTGAACGTAGAAAAATAATAATTACATATACGTATTCTTCTTATTCTATCATCGCCTTAATCCCGCAGTACAGGAAAGGGTTTTTTACGAGAGGAAGAAAGAGAACAGGCCGGCCCGTCGCACGGTCTGACGCCTGTTGAAAATATAGAAGAAAAGGACTGTCAGTCCCAGCTCGGGTAGCTCGTGGTCGCCATGCACGTACCCAAAGTTATGGGCCCCTGAGCAAAATTACATATACGTATTCTATGTACTAAACATATGTCAACACAAAAAAAAACAGATTTTTTTTTATTACATTAACTTTACCTGTTATTGATTATCAAATTTCGAAATTTTATTAAATTTTTGTATTAATTAATCAACCAGAAGTTGCTCTTTATTCGCAATTCTCTCAACTAAAAAAAAAAAAAAATATCGCTTTGCATTTTTCGTCAGTTAAATAGACCATTCATTTCATACTACATTATCAAAGCCAGGAATTTTTTTTTTTTTACAGATTATCTAAAACAACAACAACAACAAAAACAAATGGTTATAAAATGTAAATAGGCGGTATTAGAGAGAGTGAGTCCAGGGGTTAACGTAAAGCAAAACCGATAAAATTAATCTATAGAAAAGATGGTTAATTGAAAATAAAAGACCCCCCCCCCCCCACTCGCCTTAATTAAGGGACTTTGTTGCTTTTTTGTAATTCAATTTTGTGATTATCCTCTCAGGGTGTGAGTAAAGGCACAGATGTTTTTATTTTCTTCTGACTGATTAGGGAAAAAAGTAAGCAAGAAGACTTCCAATGACGTCAGAGGTATTATGAAGTCGAGTTAAACAAAAAAATAAAAATAATCAGAAATGAAATTTTGTATTTACCTCAGGTATAAATAATAAAAGAATGTGTATATATATATAGGGTAGAAAAAAAAAGAAAGAAATATAAAACAAGAAAGTTTTTCCTCCCCTATGGGGAATTCTTAAAAATCATTCCACTCACTTGAGTTAAAATAAACGGAGATAGCGTTTTTTTTTTTTTTTTTTTATTTATTTATACAGTGGGGATATTTATTTATCTAGAAATATAAAAAAAAGAAAATATTTATTAAAATTTTTTATTAAACAGGGGGATGTAGAGAGTAGATGTTGGAGAAAGAAAATACAGTCAATGTAGTTTCTTTTTTAGCGAACGTTTCGGTCTTAGGTAACCATCATCAGAGCTAAAAATACGCATTTAATGAAGATCAAAATCATTTAGTCTTTTATATTTATAATTGTAAGTAATGTAAGTATATTTATTAACGCCCCACGGGCTCCGGACATTTAACCCAGGATCTCCAGCCTTTTATTTTCCACCTGGCCACCGGTCCCTCAACCAACCAAGAAGTTAATTATTTGAGTTATAACATGAAAAATTTCAAATTCTGATATTTATTAATTTTTTTCTTTATTAGATAACAATTAACAGCTTTATTGTTTATTCAAATTAATTGGATAATAAAATATTCTTCTTATAAAAGCAAATTAAATATTTGGAATTTATTTCATAATTAAAAAAAAAAAAAAATTATTATAAATATATGATTAATTATAGGATAATAAATGTGAGATTTTAATTTTTTTTTTTTATTTATTCTTCTGAAACTATTGGACGGATTTTAATGGGCTCTTTTTTCAAATGTGTTGATTTAGATAAGCTTTTGGGCAATGGAAAATAGAAACGCGTATTCTAACAACATTTTTATTTATTTGAATATATTTAAACATTTTTCTGTTTATTTTAAAAAGTACGTAATTATTTAATACATAATTTAATTCTCTACAATCTAATAGATGATTTTCAAAAAAAAAAAAAAAAAAAATAGTTTTTTTTTGGAATGGGTGCATAAGGTCCGAAGACCTATAATGACCAGTAGTCACATGCAGCCAGGAAGGAAATAAAAACAAAAGGAGAAGCATAAAGGGGAACTCAACTGCGGGAACTGAGAAGATGCCTGTTGAGGTTAGACTTGAAAGTCTGAAGATTGTAGGTTTTGGGGAAGATAGACGCAGGGAGCTTGTTCCAATCACGGGAGGTCATGGGGAGTTTTGACGTTATTTAGTAAAAGTAATTACAAGTCTTTAATCAATGAAGAAAATTTCTAAAATGAAAAGGAAAGCAGCTAGGTAGAAAGAAGCCTCTATTATTACAAAGCGTTTCGGCTTGTGCTATAAACTGAAGATGGTACAATAAAATTGCTCGAAACGTTTTTTAATGGCGTTTGATTTATCTACCTGGCTTCTTTCCACTTCATTTTAGTGATTAAAAAAGTATTTTCCGACAGGAGTATAATTTTTAGCAATATTTCAAAATTAAAGCTCATAATCTTGAGCGGATTTAATGAATTTTATATCATTTGAAAGATAATTTAATGGACTAAAACTAAAAAAAAGTTTTTTGAGTTATAACATTAAAAAAAAATTTCCAAATTGAACTCCTATTATTTACATCTGGATTTAAATTCTTTCCCGCATGCGGATTTTAACAACTACATAATTATTTAATACATAATTTAATTCTCTTCTAATAACGAAGATTTTTAAAAGAAGCAAAGTTTCGGCGCGTTATTTGCGAAAGACAAAAAAAAAATCTGAGAATTTACTTAATTTTCAAATCAGGCCGCGCGACCTCTTTTTCTTTTTTTTTTTTTACCGTAATAAAAAGATGTTTTAAATTATTCATTAAAAATTAAAATAAACTCAATTAAATGACGCAAACAAACTTTACTAAACAAAAAGAGAGAAAAAAAAAACGTCATTTTAAATAGTAATTAATTCAAAGAGAATAAAATCCACCCCCTCCTTCCTTCCTTCTCCCCCCCCCTTTCTTCCTACAACTCTTCTCTACTAATCGCTTTATTAGTCAAGAAAAAAAAAAAACCTCTTAACAAATGCAACAAAAAAAAAAAAAGAATTTATCTTGTATGGTTCAAACTTCTCTTTGATTTCAAAACCCCCTGAAAAAAAAAATGATATTAAGTTTAAAAAAAAAAAATAAAATTTTTTTCCTTTTCTAACAGGAAAGACAAACAAAACGGGAAAGAAAAACTTGGAGCAATGAGAACAAACAAAAATTAAATTAAACCGCCGGGTGTTTTTTATTTGGACGGATAAAAAAATTAAGAAAGTTTTATTTATTAAATTTTCTTTTTTTTTTTTTTCTTTCTTAGATAACAATTAATTTCCTATTCAAATTAATAGGCTAATAAATATTCTTCTTATAATTGAAATTAAAAAAAAAAAAAAAAAATTAAATATATGATTAATTATGGAATAATAAATGTGAGATTTAATTAAAAAAATTTTTTATTCTTTCATTGACTCTGAAGCTATTGGACGGATTTTAATGGACTTTTTTTTCAAATGTGTTAATTTCAATAAGCTTTTGGACTATGGTAAATAGAAACGCGTATTCTAACATTTTTGCATTTAAGAATAATAATATGCGATAAATTTGAAGAGTCAGAAATTTCATTTTAGTCCACATACCAGGTATATGTTGGAGGTTTTCTCGTTCTATTATATACAATTTCATGGGCGTAGCCAGACATCTTGTTAGGGAGGGGGGGGCAACCCATCGTTGGAGGAGAGGGGGGTTTGCAATTAATATATACATGGATTATTAATTATTTATTTAATTAAAAAAAATTAAATTAATGTAGTGGATTGCGGGTTAAAAAAAATTCCCAATGGGAAATATATATATATATTTGTTTTTTTTTTATTTTTAGGACAAGCAGGGGGGGCAAAGCCCCTCCCTGCCCCCCCTGGCTACGCCCATGTACAATTTCAAATAAATAAAGTATTGCACATGTTTGAAGTGATTATATATTATTAAATTTTTGTTAATTAATTATACAATATACTCATAGGTGCTGAAAAAGGACGCGATTTGTTTCTGAAACGTCGGCTATTCAAATAAAATAAAAATCGGAAGAAAATTAACTAAAAAATGTTTATCTAATTTGATTCCTGGCTGCCATCTTGCTAATACTTAAAATACTAGCTTTGCCGCCCGACTTCAGCGCCCTCCCAGGGCGACTTTGCTTTGGACTAAAAGAATTATGTACTTGAAATTTTATATTTATGTTAAGAATTTCTCTATCATGCACCACGAAGCTTTTAAATAAAATCGGTCAAAGAGTACTAAAACTTTACTAATGTACTTTTTTTTTCGATTTTCTCAAAATTCGCTTGCAAGGATTTTGATTAAAATTCAAAAATCAATTATTTTTTTAGATGCTCTTTAAAATGTATATTCTCATTTTGCCTTTGAAATTATTTGAAGTACACTTTACCCTTGAACGTCTTAAGAGAAATTGATAACAAAATACAAATATTTTTATAAAATTTTACATCTTGAATTCTAAAGTATTCTACTGTCAGAAACTAAATATATTTCGGCACAAAAAAAAATCTGGTGTGAAGGGCAAAGAACACTAAAAGTACAAGAAAGTTATGTGCAGTGCAATCAGTCACACCAGATGGTAAAAATTTTTAATATTCACTTCTCAGTAAAAAGAGCAGACAAATTTATTC
This sequence comes from Euborellia annulipes, assembly GCA_023213315.1. NCBI lineage: Eukaryota > Metazoa > Arthropoda > Insecta > Dermaptera > Anisolabididae > Euborellia > Euborellia annulipes. The sequence continues at coordinate 14,617 of JAKCPI010003531.1, forward strand.
GATAATTTTTACTTTTTTTTTTTTTTTTTGTTCTAAGGAATAAACAACGATTTGGGTTGACTACCTTCAACTCTGACTTGTTCGAGGGTTCATTATAATATGATTAAAAATAATGAAAATAAAATCATTTTTTTTTATTTTTTGATAAAGAGCCGAGAACTAATAGCCTGCATAGGTGTTTTTGTCCCCTTCTTCCTCATCGTCATGTCATTTTTCATCTGTCGTCGTCATCGTCGTTGTTGTTGTTGGTTGGCATTTCGTGAGAAATTCAATTACCTGCAGGTGCCTCTCTCTCTCTCTCTCTCTCTCTCTCTGTTGCGACATCCAGAGATAAATGGCGCCAGTGCGTGATGAATTCACTTGGAATCAAACGCGTTAAAAATGTTTACACCGCACACCTTCCCCCTCCCATTGGTGCCAACATGATAAATTAATCGCAAATATATAGGCAGCCAAGAGTATATAGAATTTATAGCGTTCTATAGGCTAAGGGGTTGAATATTCTTACTGTTACGTTCAATTCTTAAATGTATTTATATTCCCTTCTTTGATATGTCTTTTCTAGATTGGATCCTTCAAAGATTTAATTTTAAAGAGAATTAAAATTTATATAAATTAATTTTCTTGGAATTTTCAGCTCTTTAAAAAGAGCCCATTAAAATCCGTCCAGTAGTTTATGCGTTAATATAAACCAAAAATGAATTTCATTAATATTATTCATATATAAATATTCAAAAATGAATAAACAAATAAATGAAAACAAATTAATTTTCTTAAAACTCCCAACTCTTTAAAAAGAGCCCATTAAAGTTCGTCCAGTAGTTTATGAGTTTATTTAAAACAAAAATTAATTTCATTAAATATTATTCAAGTAGACAAATTAAATTAATTTTCTTGAAATTTTCAACTATTTAAAAAAGAGCCAATTAAAATCCGCCCCGTAGATTATGCGTTAACTTTTGTTTTAAATTAACGCATAAACTACTGAACGTATTTTAATGGGCTCTTTTTTTAAAGAGTTGAAAACGAATTTGCAGCCCTGAAGATGGCTTGACAAGTCGAAATATCAGTCTATAATATTAATAAAATTTATAGAAATTCCAAGAAAATTAATTTAATATATCTACATGAATAATATTTAATGAAATTAATTTTTAGTTTAAATAAAATTTAAAAAATTTTTATTTCATTAAAAATTTGGTCTGTTCGATTAAGAGTCAGAGCATGCGTAGTGAGGAAGAAGATCACATATGCAGTAACAAAAAACATTCGAAAAGACAGACTATTATTCAAATAGTAATATTGTAGTATATTTATAATGCATAGGGAATGCATATTAAAAAAGACTTTTTTATTCTCTAAAAAAAAAAAATATGCAGCCCTGAAGATGGCTTAGACAAGGAGTCGAAATGTCAGTCTCTAATATTAATAAAATCGTTAAATATTTTCGAGATTCATATATTTGAATCAGATATTAGTATTCTCGATTATTTTCGAACTTTAACCAAGTCATAGAGATATATATGCCCTGGAAAGACTGGAGAGCCTGGGTTCGTTTCCCGGGAGCCATGGGATGTTTGGCCTCACCAATAAATAACACTCACATAGCTAGTCTTGAAGTTTTTTTTTTTATATTTTGTTGTTCTAAGACAAATTTTGTTGTTGTGGCAACAAGAAAATGAGCTAATAAACGAGGAACAATGAATGGCTCCAGGCATTGTGCTTATCTCCCTCTCAGGAGCTGCTGCCATCTAATTAACCGCCATTTATTTAGCCCTTTATACCTTAGTGGGGGGGGGGTGGGGGTGGGGGTGTGGAGAAAGGTTGCGTCACTTGCACAAGTCAAGGCGTTTTTTTTTTTTTTGTTCTTTTTCCACCATCAAATCATCATCATCATCATATTTTGAATGAGACCGTAATAAATTTCAGTTGATGACTTTGAACAATAGCAAACTCTTTTTTTTTTTTTTTGATAAAAAGCAGGTCACCCCCCCCCCTCTCGCCCTTATTTCTCTCTAGGATTACTTTATAAAAGTTAACCTTTTAGAAGAATCTTTTCTTAAAAGAAAGACGATCTTATGGAAGAACAGAGAGAGGAAAAAAAAGCCTCGAAATTGTCCTTCAATGTTTTTATTAAAATTCATAAAATGAATAGAGAAAATGTATCTTTAATAACACAAGGATACCACTAATCTAAAAGAATTTGGAGGTCAATATAATAGAAATAAATAAAATTCATAATATATAATTATTTATAAGAAAATAATTGTGAGAATTAAATTCTTTTTTTTTTTTTTTTTTGTAGTTGACTTTTAAACTACTTGTCGAATTTTAATGGGATCTTTTCAAAACTACTGCACTGAATTTTATGGTTTTTGAGAAATAGTAAAAATATTCGAAAAGAAGCTAGATAATATTTCATTTATTAGATCCTCTAAGCTGACGTTTCGGTCTTGGTCAAGACCATCCTCAGAGCTTGCGGGCTGTCAATATAGGCATGCAATCAATATATTATATGGACCCTGTTATGCATTAGTGTGTCAAGCGCCAAAAAAAATAAAAATTAAGTTAAGCATGGAATATTGTTTCAAATGCTATAATTAATATTTTTTATGAAATATGTCCTAAAAAAAATTTATATTTAATGTTACTTGAACAATTGACAAAAAAAAAAAAAAAATTACAGTAGAGTCCCGGTAATCCGAACCTCGCTAATCCGAACTTCCGGTTAATCCGAACTCTTTTTGCGTACGATTTTTTTTTTTTTTTTTCTTTTTAAGAGGAATATAAATGAAAATTAGACATTAAAGGAACTTTCTTTTATTAAAAAATACGAATTATAAAAAATAGAGAAATAGTATAAGCATTTACAACTAACATGAACTGTTTACAACGTTATAAATACGACTTTATTATCAAAATTAACTAATTCAAGCTTACAATTCCGGTTAATCTGAACTTCCCGATAATCCGAACGACCCTCGGTCCCAACTAGTTCGGATTAACGCGACTCTACTGTATATATAATCTAATCAAAACAAAAAACTTTAATGTTAAATTATGATAGATCGCTGATTTCAGTCTACTAGAGAAACGCCGCTCAAATCAAGCGTTCAGATTTCTCCGTTACTGAGGCGCGATCTAGATGGACGTTTTGAGAAATTAACTCAATTATGCAATTAATAAATAAAGAATTATATATATCATGTGTTGGTCCATGAGGTAATTATGAAAAACATATAACCAAGTATTTATTAATTTAAATAAGCGAAAAATGTAGGTACCGCCGGGAGTTGCACCACGGATCTTGTCGATTTACGCTCAACATGCCCTACTGTTGGACCACAGTACGCACTCGCTTATTTAAATTATGATAGATTGAGCGTAAATCGACAAGATCCGTGGTGCAACTCCCGGCGGTACCTACATTTTTCGCTTATTTAAATTAATAAATACTTGGTTATATGTTTTTCATTAAAAGTAAATTTTTTTTCGAAAAAAAAGTATTTTTTTTTTCAAATCTCGGAGGGGGGGGGGGGTAATTGCCCTCTTTACCTCCCCCTCTATCCGCCCTTGGTGTTAACTGTCTAAAACAAAGTTTCTTTTTTCAGACATATAAGCGTGAAAAAGAAAATATTTCACATTTAGTTGTGTTGTTGAAACGTCACTTGTTTCGCTAAATAAATATTTTTTTTTTAATTGACCACAAAGGTTTGCTTTAACCCTTGGAAGTCCTGCTTCACTGTAAAGGGGCAGCTTAGATAAAATTTATTTAAATTCTATATTAGCGATTAATTAATTTATAGTTTAAGTAGCTTCAGATGCCCAAAAGACCACTTTTTTAAGGGAATTGAATATATAACCCAAGTAAAGTAATTCTTTCAAAATAAAAAAAAAAACACGTTTTCTAGCCATACGATTTACTAACGATTATCCAGCTATAAAACCCACATCTTGTAAAAATATTCAATGGAAGTTACTTGGATAGAATCGCCTGGTTCTTTGATTGCAGGAATCCAAGGAAAACAAAGTATTCTATTCACAATTCAGAAATTATTTAAAAACTAAAAAGTTCGAATGATAAAAAAATAGATGGATGGAAGCGCCTGTAAATTAGGCAACTGGCTATCCAAGCGAAGCAGATTGGAAGTTAGGAGATTAGGGGAGAGCTTTTAATATAAAATGAAATTGCTCAATCTACAGGATTAGGATTCTGATAATTAAATACAAATATATACAGTAAATATTGAAGAAAAGTTGCACTCACCCAGGACTGTAGATTTACCAATAGAAAGGATTAGAAGGCCTTGTTCAGTCCGTTGAATAAAACAAAATATATTTTAAAAAATATATCTTATTTATTTATTAATTTAATTTCCTCATACCACAGGTTTCGACCGCTGTGCCGCATGTCTTCCTCAGTGAGAAGAGAGTCAAATTTGTGGATGCATTACAAAACAAGTTATTAAAATACAGTACATAATTGTCAAATGACATACCTATAATAGTGTGTGCATCAACAAAGGTCCAGATCTCCCTCTATTTGTGTGCCAGCAGCCTGCGGCACAGCGGTCGAAACCTGTGGTATGAGGAAATTAAATTAATAATAGAGGTGGGCATTCCGTTCGCGAACGGGTCGCGAAGAACGGGTCGTCGAAGTGAACGGGAGTGAACGGGTCGCGCTTTTAACCGTTCGCCGTTCACCGGTCCTCCGTTCGTTGCTTTGACCTGTCTTCGGCGACAGGCCGGTCCTCCGTTCATTTGCTTTATCCGTTCGTTTGGCGAACGGCCGTTCATCCGTTCGTTGCTTTGACCTGTCTTCGGCGACAGGCCGGTCCTCCGTTCATTTGCTTTATCCGTTCGTTTGGCGAACGGCCGTTCATCCGTTCATTTGTTTTGGCCTGTCTTCGGCAAACGGGCAGTCCTCCGTTCATTTTTTTTAGCCTTTCTTCCTTATTTCTTCGAGTTTATTCGGGATTTATCGATAAAATTCGGGTGGCGGGCAATCAAAACTGACATTTATCATTGAATTATTCATATCTTTGTTTTTTTTTTTAACCTTATAGATTGCTTTTTTTGGTGTTTTTGTTTAATTTTTTAACAAAATGCATAGAAGTAACTATTTTTTAACCCTCAAAGATGATAAAAGGTATCGATATATCCAAAAAATACAAATTATTGATAATATTGATTCCATAGCACACTTGATATTAATATTTTGCCATTTGTTACAACGATGGATATGGTAATTTTTTTTTTTAACGAACAGCTTAAAGCCTTTGAAAAGCTTAGAACTTTAAAAATATTATGAAACCAAATTTTAACTTATTAAAAGGTATTAATATTTTTCATAAAACTATTATATCTAATCGTTAATTTTTTTCTAAACATTATTTATATTCATTTTATTTCAGATTATTTTTATTAAGTCTGTGGGCTAGTAAATATCCAACTTGACATATTAAAATAAAATTAAATATTTTTTCAACACTAAAGTATGTAAATTAACCTGCTTCATGCCCCGGGCTTGCTGTAGTTGGTAGCGTGCCCACCTTCTATACCGAACCTGCGACGGGTTCGGACCCCAGAGCAGTCCGATTTTATTTAAGCCATTTGGATACCAAATGGTTTAAATAGAAATGCCTGGACCCCAATATAGATAGATCCATAAATAACGGTAATCGTAAAGTCTTATATAGCCAAAGTTGCCGAAAAAGACTGTGGGAATGAGAAAAAAAGTGTGAATGTTAAAAAAAAAATCTTCGTCCTTAATGAGACGGGGGGGGGGGGGGTCAGAGACAGTGAAAAAAGAACGATGAACGGGTCGTGGAGAACGGGTCGTTTCAGAGATCGAACGGCGAACGACCCGTTCTTCAAAAAGAACGATTTAGCCCATCTCTAATTAATAAATAATTAAGATATATTTTTTAAAATATATTTTGTTTTATTCAACGGAATGAACAAGGCCTTCTAATCCTTTCTATTAATACTGAAAAAGTTGGAAATTGATAAATATAATAATATTTTAAATATTTAAATATTTATTTTATATGATTAATTATAGAATAATTATTGTGAGATTTAATTCTTTTAATTTTTTAAATTCCCTATAATTTAGAAACTACTTAACGGATTTTTATGGGTCTTTTTACAGTGTATAGAAAAATTTTCGATTGTTTAGAAAAACTCAATTAGGGTGTTGAAACTTGAAATTAAATAGCCTAAATTTAACTTTTTCTTCAATTTCGAAAGAAATCCCGTACATGTATTCACTCAGTGTTATTACAAGTATGTAATCCGACCGTGTAGTGTATAATATTATTATTTTTTCGCTTATCAAATGCTTCATTTTCTTTACTAATATCAAAATTGTGATTTGAAATAATTTTTGATTTATAAAACAAAAGACAAAAATAATTTTCTCCTTTTTTACGTTAAAATTAATTCACTTAATTTGAGGGTGAGTTTGGTGGATATCTTTCTCATCTGAGTGAGCAAATAGAATTAATTTAGTTACTTATGTTATCCGAGATACGAGAAGCGAGACAGATCCCTGCGGATTTTACAACCCCCCACACACACACACACACAGAGTGTCTATCTTCACAGCGAAATGCTTAAATACACACAAGTTAATTGAATAAATAAAACGTGTCTCTCGGCGTCTGTGTTTTCTAATTTGTCCTATAAATAATATATAAAGAAGTTGGTAAATAAAATTAAAAAAAAAAAAAATGAAATTTCGTTTTAGATCCTGGGATGTTTAGTTTTTATGGGGTCATTTAAGACCCCCGGCTCTCTAAACGAGTTAAATAATTGCTCTTGGCGTTTTATATTTCAATTCACTTGGAAACATTTCGATCTTTTTGAGTGAAAAAAATAAACATGCGATGAAAAAATTATTATTTTAATTTCACCTTGTTGAACTAAACGTCAAGGCAGGGCCGGATCTAGAGGGGGGGGCAGTGGGTGCATTTGCCCCGGGCGGCAGATAACAGGGGGCGGCAATTACAGAAAGATTTACTAAAAAAAAAGGTAAAATGATATGAATTTTGTATAGAAAATTTTAAGGAGGGGGCGGCAAATTAAATTTTGCCCTCCCCTTAAAAATCTCGTAGTTCCGGCCCTGTGCTGACCAGGACATGAGAAGGAGGTAGAATACCTTTACGATGTGTGCCGTGCCACTCACTGGTCTCACATTGAACTTTATTAAATTGTTAAAAAAAACTTGAAAATGTAACCTGTTCCAATCATGTATAAACCATGTATGTACGTTTTTTTACTTTATTAAAATATTTTGCCTCAAAACCCCGGAGTTCTTTTATAGACACCCTGTATGTCGACGCAAAAAATCTGGAGTGAGTGGTAAGCGAAAGTTGTGACCAGTCACACCAGATTTTTGTATTCTTGATTCCGTGACTTTTCGAATCAAACACAGGTTTTTGGATAAAAAATTGTCCAACGTTTCTTCAATTTTTTTTATCCCTTCCAAAATTTGTCGGGGACATCAAAATAGGTATTTGCTTTATGATGATTTCATTGTTGGAGTCAAATCTCTTTTCGCCGAGCCATTTTTTCAGGTTTGGAAACAAGGAATAGTCAATTGGGGCTAAATCCGGAGAATAGGGCGGATGAGAGAGCAATTCGTATCCCAATTCATGGATTTTTGCCATAGAGCACACGAAATTCACTTTTTTCTCAAATCAGGAGGTAGTCTGCTATTAATGGATGTCAAACAAAAACTAAAAGACCCAGTTGGTTCAGATTTCGACAAGGGTCAGCTGATAGTTGCCTGCTGACAGGCGCAGTGTTGCCATTTAAGTTAAGAGGCGGGAAATTCAAAAAGTCACCGACTTATTGAACTGCTCTCGTATATTTTCCAGGCATGATGCAAGGGCGGATACAAGGGGGGGGGGGTAAAGGGGGTAATTACCCCCCCCCCGAGATTTGAAAAAATACTTTTTTTTTTAATTTATTTTTAATGTAAAATTTAAAAAATTAATACTTAAAAATTAGATTTGTATTAAATACAAATCAAATTTTTACGGACGGGAGAAAAATTTTTATTTACGGATTGGAAAAAAATTTGGTTCCACGAAAGAGGGAATGTTCCGCGGGCGGTACATGAAAAATTTTGGTTCCGCGGGTGGAAAAAATTCTGCGTCTCTAAAAAAGGTAAAATATTTTTACGGACGAGGGAAAATATTGGTTCCGCGGGCGGCACATGGGAAAAATTTTGCGTCTCTAAAAGAAGGTAAAAAATGTTTACGGGCGGAAGAGGGAAAGTTCCGCGGGAGCGGTACCGGTACATGGAAAAAAAATTTTGGTTCCGCGAAAGAGAAAATGTTCCGCGGGCGGCAAAAAATTTTTGTGTCCGGAAAACTTTTTTTTGAGATCAGGCCAAGAAAAAAATAGTGTGCTGTGCGGCCAATCACACCAGATTATCCCCCGAGAAACCCCCTTTGGATCCGCCCTTGGCATGATGATGGTTATATTGAATGACCGAAACTGTATATTTCAATCAGTCGTCAGCAAATAAAATTATTAAGAAAAAAAAAACCTTCGAGAATTGATGATATTCTCCTTGAGCTGTTTCTTGTATATAAAAAATAATTTTATAAATTAATTGTTCAGATGTGTTGTTCGCATAATTCTCAAAGAAATATAAATAAAAGCTTTATCTCTCTGCTCTCGTGACCATTTGATCCACCGAGAGAGAATTAATAAAATGTATGTTTATTTAAATACAAGATAAATTAAAATTATTATTATTTGTATGTAGAGATATAAAAAAAAAAACAAAAAAAAAAAAACAAACAACGATGATGATAAAAGGAAGATGTAATCTCCTGGTCCAGAGAGAGAGAGGTGATGGATCACATACACAGAGAGCTTCAATATTAGAGTTGCTTGCTTGCTTGCTTGCTATACGTCCGTTCGTTCGTTCGTATATATAATAAAAAGGCAAGCGCACGTGAATATTAATCGCGCTAATAAATTTACAGAGGCGTGTGCACGAAATTAATGGCCCGGCAAAATAGCGATAAATAACAAGCTTAGCGATTATCCGTCGGCACGGATGCAAGTTGCAAGAGAGGAGGGAATGAAATTTAGGCCAACATACTAGAGTTGTATACAGACACTTGTCAATGATGATAACAAGCTAGAAGAGAGTGAATATTCTGCGTAATTGGCTGCCTGTAGTTTTTAACAATTGTCAAATCTTAAGGGGGTTCAGGAGCGACGTCTAAACGTACTTAAATAAAAAAAAACTAGACTATTATAAGGAATTTTTTGAAAGCGGTTTTTTTTTGAATGAATCAAATTCATAAGAGATTATTGGGACATCGAGCTATAATTTGTTTAATGACTTATTAAAAAATTATCGCTAATTAATTTGTTTGTTATCAAGCAAATACAAAAAAAACAATCTGTCCCAATAATCTTTAATTTTTTATAAATTTAAAAATGAATTTATTGCTATTATTAATCACATATTAATTAAGAAATTTTTAAAATAAGCTTAGATGCTTTATTTAAAAACCAACTGTCAAATTAGTTCAGCATTCTTGCAATAGATTATGTAGACTAGTCTGACAGCCGATCCTCTAATAGCCTATATT
>JAKCPI010003532.1:0-38927 GCA_023213315.1 Euborellia annulipes
CAAAACTCTCCTTATATTCTAAAATATTATGTAAACAATAGAAGATACATCGTGGTTAACTACTGACGGTTGGAGGCCAAAAAATATAATAATACTAATAGGCCTACAACCCTTACCTTAGAGTAATTATATGTGAAAAACTTTTATTTATTAACTCGAAGGTTTAGCAACCGGTCATAAGATTGGTAATTTATTTACCAATTCCTTAAAACCACCTAGAGTCAGAAATCTTTATAATAAATGAGTTATTAGAAAAAGAGGGGGGGGGGGGGGGGGGGGGGGGGGGGGGGAGTCATAGTACTAACAGGGATATCAGAGCAGTACTGTGCTATGAGAAGTACTGTACTCTGAATTAAAGATTTAACAGATACTAAGGCATAAAACAAAAAAGTGAAATGTGGTTTAGGCTGTTCCGCGCTGATGGCGTCAAATCAGGATTAAATATGTTGAAAATATTTAATTTATACATGCTCACAAAAATTCGAATAAAAAAGGTTTTGCATTTGGTGTAATCTCAACATAGGAAAAAACGCAGCACGGAATTATATAATAAATGTAGAGATATGTGGGTGGCCAGAGATTTGTATGTGATTGAATGATTGATTGATTTATCTGTGGCTCACCTCCGAATACCTCCGATCCAATTCCAAACCCAATGCCTGCTATTTATATTCAATTAACGGTTTGTTGTTGCTTATTGTTCTCAAAAAATGATGCGACATTAACGTCAGTATAGACGATAAATTATCCTTTTTGGGTCGGATTTCAACTGAAATACACGGGGATGAATAGGAAACCGGAAACAAACAAACATGTCGTTGTTGTTGTTGTTGAATTTAATAAATTAGTCCCCCTAACCTTTCTCTCTTCAACTCTGAATAAATTAAATATAAAAAATATCAGAAACTGTCTAATATAAAAAGAATTAACATTAGAATTACCACCATTACATAGTCGTTGAGAGTTGTCTTTTTACGTTTTTATTAAAATAATAAGAATGAAAAAACAATCTCCTTTTTAAATAATAATTTATGTAGAAAAAAATATTTAAAAACCGCATGCTTGTTTATCCGACTGTTAATAACATTTTACTTTCTCTTACCTCTATATATGTTAATATATAGAGAAAGAAAGTATTGGATTCATATCAAAAATTCAATGTCGAGATTTTGATGGATATATACGTTTTGAGGGCCCCTGAATCCAAAAAAGTGATTTTCGCGACATGGGCTGTCTGTGAACAAAATATCTCATGAACGAAAAGAGTTAGGAGGTTGAAATTTTATATTTAAGTTAGGCACCCCATGGGTCGTGACATGAAGATTTTGAACAAAATCAGCCAAAAAGTACTAGTACTTTACTGATTCACTTTTTCAGTTTTTTTTATTTATTTTGTCAAAATTTGCTTTGATTAAAATTCAAAAATCAATTATTTTTTAGATGCTCTTTAAAATGTATATTCTCATTTTGCCATTGAAATATTTTGAAGCTCATTGTACTCTTGAACTTCATAGAAAAGATAGGAGAAATGATCGCCATGGTAACAAAATATTTATAAATTTTACATCTTGAATTTTAATATAATGGCGGAAACTAAATATATCTCGGCACAAAAAATCTGGCGTGACAAGCACAGAACTCAACTATCGATTACCGAAGGTAAGAGAAAGTTGTGTACTGTGCGACCAGTCACATCAGATTTTTAATTTTCATATATCACTTGTATACTTTGATTATTATAAAACAAAGTGTATGAAATATTCAAATAAGGCCAATATTGCAACATTTAAAAAAAAAGTGTGGTTTTATAAAAAAAAAAAAAATAATAATTTTTTCGTTAAACTATTAATTTAGAAACAATTAAACTGACATCTCATCTATATTTAATGCAATATAATACTTAATAAAATTCAATTTAAATAAAAGAGAAACCACAAATTGGGGAGAAGTTCTATTTCCTTTTTTTTTAGAATTTGTGTGTGCATGTATATGTGTAAGTCCCACCTGCCCCTCAGGACCTCCCCCGAAGGGGTCTAAATCCCCTCAAACAGACACAAAACCGCAGTAATTGATATTCCATTGTGTGTGTGTGTGTTTTGTTTTTTTAATTTATATATTATAATGTAATGTATTAATTTATTAATGAGTTACATAAAAACACTTGATGTAATTCGAAAAAAAAAAACTTTTTTATTTTATTTTAATGCTTTGATTAAAACATTTAATTTAATATAGAAATTGCTTCATTACGGATAGGAAGGAGTAATGCGTAAATAGACATTTGACATTTAACAAACACTTGGTAGAAAAGCTTTAAGTCTTTTGCATGTTATTATCCATTTCTTTTTATCTAACAACGCAAAAAATATTTATTAAAGCTTTTGGGGTTTGAATTATTATTAAAAATATAAATACTCTAACACGTTTCGACTGTTTATTCTGTAGTCGTTTTCAAGTACAGTGCACTAGCTCCGACTCAAGTGAACTAAACTATAAGTGACGGCATGTGTATTTTATATAAAGTTAAACGACGTCAGCACCATCTTCAGTCATACCCTTGAAGTTAGAAACAAATTTAATAGATGACGCTGATGATTGTGTTCATGGAAATGACTGTAGATGGTGCTGACATCATTGCATATAAAATGCTAGTAGGTGTTCTTTAGAGGTTAGTTCACTTGAGTCGGAGCTAAGCACAATACTTGAAAACGACTGTAAAATAAGCAGTCGAAACGTTGTAGAGTATTTATATTTTTATTAAATAATTAATACAATTGTGGTCTATAATTAAAATCTCCCATAATAACGAAAGTTTCTATATCGTTCAGTTAGAGGACTCTTTTTTCATCTTTCTAGGTATATGATCAGATTAACTGAACGAGACCTTGTCCAGATAAAGTTGAAATAAAGAGTACGTTAAATCTAATATATATCATTAAGAAAATATATGTTTGAATTTAGAGTAAAATTTTGTAATCCTCAAAAAAAAAGTGGTCCTATTTTTTAGTTCTTCGTTCATTGAACTATATAGTTCAATCTTGAACGAGTCATCATATTTGTTTTATGAATTTTTCCCTAGTTAAAGGGAAAGAAGATTTTGTTTCGCTATAAGGGGGTGACTATAGAACGAAGGGGGCGTTGCACGTTTCCTTGATTGTCGGATCTAATTAAATTTGATTCACATTTTCACCAGTAAACTAATTTGAACTGTCTACAAGCTTTTCTACAAGGAAAAACGCTTCTGATCTCCTCTTCCACCCCTCTCTCCTCCTATCCTGAAAAGGGGGCTTTTAATTAAGTTTTACTTCAAGCGTATTTGCATAGGGACAAAACTCCTCCCTTCTTACTCACTTAATACTTTCTATTTTTAATTAATAATTATCAATTAAAAAATTAACAATAAAAGCGAAATTTGAGGTGCTCAGAAAAAAATTCTGGTGGGACTGGTCGAACACCACATAATCTTCTCTTACCTTCGGTAAGAGAAAGTTGTGTCCTGTTGTCACACCAGATTTTGTCTCGAAATATAGTCAGAATTAAAGATGTCAAATTTATAAACACCAGAAAATATTTATATTTCTCCTATCTTTTCTATGAATTACAAGAGTAAAGTGGTCTTCAAAAGATTTCAAGGGCAAAATGAGAATATAAATTTTAAAGAGCATCTAAAAAATAATTGATTTTTGAATTTTAATCAAAATCGTTGGAGTGAATTTTGAGAAAATTGAAAAAAAAAAAAACTGAAAAAGTGCATCGATAAAGTACCAGGCCAATATTTTTGGCTGATTTTATTCAATAGCTTATTTTCACGCCTCAGGAGGGGGTCTTGTAACCTCGTAGCCCTTTTGGTTATTGAGATATCTTGTTCACAGACAGACTATGTCGCAAAGACCACTTTTTAGGATTCAGGGGAACTCAAAACGTGTATATCCATCAAAATCTCGACACTGAATTTTTGACAAGAAACTCTGTCTTGGCTCAAATTACAAAATGCCAACAGCACTCAATCCGAAATACTTTAGAAAAATATCAGATTTAAATTACACTCTACTTGTTAATTTCTTTTACGATTTTCTTTAAATTAAACTCATAATATGTTAAATACATGTAATTATAAAAACAAAGATTTAATCATTTAATAAAAGGGAAATAATAATATATATGAAGAAAAAAAAATAACTATAAAATTAAGCATAGCATGGAATTTTATATTATTAAAAAAATGCTTGTTAAAATTTAATATGGTTTGTTTAATGTCTATTTATATTAATATTGAAATAAATTTTACATAGATGTAAAATTAATGAAAGCAAATTATTTTAATATAATAACATAAAAAAAAGAATAACTTTAGTTTATATTATTCTGTTCTAATTAAATATTTATAAGAATAATTAATAAATAATTCAAAGATTGAAATTAAAATGCAAATATTTTGAAGTAAGTGGAGGAATGTGTATTGGATGTCAGTTTAAATTAATCAATTTCAAGACATAACTTTATAATAATAAATTGAGGCCTGCTCATTCACACATCGACTTTTTGTTTATTTTATCTATAATAAAATCCTTATTATTTCAGGTAAATGTCAGTACCTGTTCTTGGAATTAATTCTTTGGGAAGGGCCGAAAGTATAAGGAACATATTTTTTAAACGCAAATATTTTGTATTATGGAAAAAAACGCAATTTTTTTTGTTAATATAATCTCAAGAATTCACCGTTGGTGCTAGTTATCATGTTAAAATATTCTTGAATTTAATTAAATTTTCATGTAATTATAGATAAATAAATAACACTAGGTTAAGTTTCAAAAAGTTTTTATTTTTAGCTTATGCGCTTTTCGACGTTAAGACATGATCTTCAGAGCTATGATGTGTTAACGTCGAAATCTTCATAAGCTAAAAACAAAAGCCTATTGAAACTTAACGTAGTGTTATTTATTTATCTATAATTAGATGAAAATTTAATTAAATTTTTTGTTTTTGAGGTTTTTTTTTCTTTGAATATGCCACTCACTATATCGAAGTTAACCGTTATCTCTTAAAATAATTTTCAGAAAGAATAATTTTAAATAATTTTCGAGATATACATAAATTTATTTGACTAAGATATTAATATTTAATGGATATCTCGATTCGGTCATAGAAATATTTAACAATTTTGTGAGCAAATTTTTTTTATTAGACTGAACGCACATCAATTGAGCGTTTTGCTCAATGCCAACGCATACTAGTTAGGCAAAATGTTTTGCCATTGAACAAAATGTTTTGTCATTCAGCAAAATGGATGGATATGTATGTGTGCGGGGTAAAAAAGTTAGGGTGTAATGCAAGAAGACGCAACCCCAAAAAATATTAAGGAAGACAAAAGTAGAAACTGGCAGCCAAATTTTTAACTTTTAGCCTTTATAAGTCTTCTCTAAATCATTATTTAAATATTTTTTTTAATATTATCATCTTCTATGTCCCTCAGAGACCAGGGAGGTTAATTATATGTATATTATTTCCTTAAAATATAGGCCTATGATGATTTTATATAGTATTTTTTAAGTAAATTTTAATATCAGTTTTCAATAAATGAAGAATTAATCAAATATTTTCAAACGATCGGGTTTAATAAAAAAAAAAAATTATATAAAATATAAATTGATATTAAAATTTATTATTTTTATATTAAATAGACTTGACAAATAATCTCTGACATTCGAGTAAAATTCTTATATTGACCGCTTATTTGTTGCGACCTCAAGTCCATCACAATTTCACTACCATTCTGTTTTTTAAATAGATTAGTACACCACCAACGTCGGCGTCTCCTTTTCTTTTTTGACAAACTTGCCATTAGCAAAAAAGCACCACTCATAACCGAAACGGCAAGAGCGTTTTCTCTATCTCGCCTCAGAGACATTATTATCTACACCAAATAATAATTAGTTTAAATTTTTTTTATTAGTAATTAGGCGCGCTCAGCAACACAATCTATTTGCGATTAATAATTATAAATAATTAATAATAAAAATTCCAAATTAATTAAAATGTTCGTGGCTTTTCTTTGGATCGCGGCAGGTTCGTCAAAATGAATAATTTCAATGAAAATGGAACGAGCAACGAACACGAGCCGCGAACTGCTCGCGAGCGGAGCAGAGCGCAGGTGTGTACGGACCCTAAGGGTGCGTACACACCTGCGCTCTGCTCCGCTCGCGAGCACCATGTTCGTTAGATGTGTACGGGTTTTGAGATGCTCGCGAGCTGCTCGAGAGTCGCTCGCGAGCTGCTCGCCGCGATCCATCTCTTGTCGGCTTTTTCGACAAACCCTTTGATGGTTCGCGGCTCAGATTTGGACGGCGCGCTGCGGTGCCGCGAGCGGCTCGCGAGCAAAATATAAAATAGACCTACTTTTAGCCTTTATAAGTCTTCTCTAAATCATTATTTAAATATTTTTTTTTAATATTATCATCTTCTATGTCCCTCAGAGACCAGGGAGGTTAATTATATGTATATTATTTCCTTAAAATATAGGCCTATGATGATTTTATATAGTATTTTTTAAGTAAATTTTAATATCAGTTTTCAATAAATGAAGAATTAATCAAATATTTTCAAAGGATCGGGTTTAATAAAAAAAAAATTATATAAAATATAAATTGATATTAAAATTTATTATTTTTATATTAAATAGACTTGACAAATAATCTCTGACATTCGAGTAAAATTCTTATATTGGCCGCTTATTTGTTGCGACCTCAAGTCCATCACAATTTCACTACCATTCTGTTTTTTAAATAGATTAGTACACCACCAACGTCGTTGTCTCCTTTTCTTTTTTGACAAACTTGCCATTAGCAAAAAAGCACCACTCATAACCGAAACGGCAAGAGCGTTTTCTCTATCTCGCCTCAGAGACATTATTATCTACACCAAATAATAATTAGTTTAAATGTTTTTTATTAGTAATTAGGCGCGCTCAGCAACACAATCTATTTGCGATTAATAATTATAAATAATTAATAATAAAAATTCCAAATTAATTAAAATGTTCGTGGCTTTTCTTTGGATCGCGGCAGGTTCGTCAAAATGAATAATTTCAATGAAAATGGAACGAGCAACGAACACGAGCCGCGAACTGCTCGCGAGCGGAGCAGAGCGCAGGTGTGTACGCACCCTAAGACTTAATGTTCCTCGTTTTTATTTTTAAATTATGTTTGTAGTGCTATCCATTAATTGGGAGTCCACTCCTGTTGGGTAGCCTATCTATTTTGGAAAATAAATAAATAAATAAATAAATAAATGCCATCTTCAGAGCACTAAAAAATAATATATGATATATATATAAAAAAAAATAAATAAATACCTTGAAAAGAAGTCTCTTCTCAGTCTTTTACTCTTGGTCAGTGCTGATGTTTCGGGCCCATTCAACAATAAATTAAGCCCAGGCACCTACTACGATTCTCATAGACAATTAAACATACATTTAATGGTATATGCAGATTTGTGTTGCAATTTTGTAGGACCTATATGTATGTATCAATCTAAACAACATTAACAATTTATCGTCCTGAAGATGGGAGCGATACGTTACCGAAACGTCGACGATATTTAAATAAAGTTTTTGTTCTTTGCTGGCTGCCTTCATCTACCTGTTCCTGTTTAAATAAATACCTAAGAATTCTTTCGCCATTATAAAAAGGAAAAAATAAAAATGAATATAATATCGAAATTGAAAGTTTAAAAAATTATCGTGAAAATAAAAATTTAAATAAACGAAAAAATGTCAATAAAAATTTAAAAATAATCAAAAAATAATGCCAAAAAATCAAAAACAAATTATATGCAAATGAAAAATATATAAAAATTAATATCATTTCAATAACGCCATTTTTCAATAATTAAAAATACTGTACATTTAAGAAAGTTTTTAAAGATGAGAGTAGAAGATTCCAAGAAAAAGAAAAGAGCAAGAAGAGGAACTAAGAGAGGAGAAAGGCAACATCCAAAAGAATATTGGAGGAAGCGCAAAGAAGGATCTACACATCCACGAAAAAAAAAAAATTATAGATTTAACGTAGGCATGGGCGTAACTAGGGGGCCGCTCCAAGAAAAATTGAGACAATATGGGGCCCCCAGCCAAGTTCCCTAGCTACGCTCATGAACATACCCCAAAGGGGGTGATTCGAGAAAGAAGAAGAATAAAATAATATTTGCGAGATTTAATTCTCTAAGAGAAATTTTCAACTGGTCTTTAAATCAGATGAATGTCGATCCTGACGTTGGGGAGCGCAACGTTACCGAAACGTCAACGAAAATAATTAGTTTTTTTTTTATTTATTTTCTTATACTCAGTCTATTTTTTTTTTTTTTTTGAATAGGTGCATAACGGTCTGAAGTCTATTTAACGTAAATTTAATTTTTAAAACTTTTGCAAAATTAATAGAATCCATAATTAATGATCTTTATGCATAATTTTATTCTTTAACAAAAAAATTCTGACTTAACCCTCAGAGTAAACTTTTTTTTTTTTTGTTCTTCTTGAAGTTTGTTTGTTTTTTTTATAAATTTTTAATTTTCTTACTCAGAAAAGAGAATTCTCTTACATTTAGAAAAATTAATAAATAATTACTAATTTGCTTAAAAAAAGAAAGAAAGAAAAAGGATCAATTGATGACGACAACTTGTTAAGAAAATCATCAGCCACAGATATTCTTATAATGAACACAACAACAACAACAACATTATTATTATTTTTAATTTAATTAAACACTCCTTTTGTTGTTGTTGTTGTTGTTGTTTGAATAATATTACTTTAATTAAAGTTAAGAGTTAGAAAATTTAATTAAAAAAATATTTTTATTTCTTTTTTTTTTTTGTTTTGTTTTAATATTATAAAAGAAAAAAAAAAGAATGTGATGTTATTTTATAGATATACTAGTTACATAGCCCGCATCCGCAATTTGGGTTATTAGAAAGAAAAAGCATATTAATTTTAATTAAATTTAAAATATTCAATCCCATAAAAATACGTCAAGTAGTTTCTAAATTGATGTCAATTAAAATAATTAAACCTCATAATTATTATTTTCTAATAATTGTTTTTTTTTTTTTTTTTTGGAAATGCCTATGGATTAACAATTCTAATTAATAACCAAAGGGTAAATTAATTTTATTTATAAATTCCCGGAATAAATGAAACTAAATATTTAATGAATTATTTATTTATTTTTTGATTAAATAAATTGAAATTAAATCCTACAAATCATTAAATTAAAATAATGATATAAATATATACAGAGAGCTCAGTCCCGAATACTGGTTTTCATTGATGGAATGAAAATCTATAATAAATCAAAAGACCTATATTTAAGTTTTTAATTCACATTGCAAAATTTTGATAAAAACCAACTTTAATAGGATTTTATTGTTATTTTTGCCCCCTCCCCTCCGTTTTGAGCTGGATACGCCCATGTCGTGTATTGACATGCTAAGAAGGATTTTCGCAACTTAAAATTTCAGTCATGAAGAAGGTTGATGCATTGACCGAAACTCTCAAAAATTTCAAATCATTAATCAAAAAATATATCTGGTGTGACTGATCGCACAGTACACAACGTTCTCATTTATTTAGAGAAAATTATAGAGGAAAATTCTGACAAGTTGGTTTTTATCTTTATAATATGGGCTAAATTCTAGAATACGGGAATTAAAATTTGTATTAATATTGGCAAGTTTTTCAGGGAAAATTCCCCCTCCCTTCCCTTTATTAGCCTAAAAGAGGTGGCGGAAAGCCAATTTGATCGAGATATATGCCAAAATAAGGAAAATTTTGAAGAAATACGAAAACCACATTAACCATTAAAAATATGTATTTTTACTTACTTTTTTGGGTTTTTTTCTTTCTCCATTGTAATTTAGATGACAAAATCCTTGCGCCTGACCTATTCTAATTGAGATAACTAAAGAGTTGAAAATATAAAAAATAATTTTATCGAAAATTGTTTATTTTTAAAAATATTGAACGATAAAGGAGCTAACTTCATGTTGTATTAAAAGTTAAAGTGTTCACTGACTTTTTTTTTTAGTAAAAAGGCTCGAGTTTGCTACACTTATTAAGAACATCTTTGGGTCCGCGGGCCACCGATGGAGACCCGTGTCTTTTGGTAAATATAGTAGGTTCTGTTTTAGATTGAAAAATATTCAACAACTTCCAGGTAGCCCCTGGGTCCATGGGCCTCCATCGGAGGCTCTCATTTACAGTATTTATAGAAAAAATTATTCTTTGTTTTTTTTTTTTCAATTATCATCTGAAGTTAGCTTCTTTATCATTTATTATTAAAAAAAAAAATAAAAATAAACAATTTTCGATAAAATTATTTTTTATATTTTCAACTCTTTAGTTATCTCAATCAGAATAGGTCAGGCGCAAGGTTTTTGTCATCTAAATTACAATGGAGAAAGAAAAAACCCAAAAAAGTAAGTAAAAATATAATTAATATTAATATAATGGTTAAAATAAAAGATAAATCCTGTATTTATTTCAAACTTTTCTTATTTCCAAATATACAAAATTTCTTTGGTATATTTGGAAATAAAAAGTGCGAAATAAATAAGGTTTATCTTTATTTTAAATTTATTATAATTATTTTTCATCAAAAATATTTAGATAAATTAAGTAGGTGAAGAATAAAACGGCAGATGTTAATATTATTTTTTATTAATTAAATCTTTTGGCTATCGATTTCGTCCTTATTGACATCATCAGGCCAGTGGAAACAAGATATTTAACATTTAGTAAATGTATAATGTAAATAACAGTATTATTTGCTATTTATATCACAATTTGTTAATAATGTCAGTATAACTGATCGAAGCTAGTGTCCACTTTCACATTTAAAATTGATTGACTTATTAAAATTTTTAATTATAAAAAGTGATTCCTTAAATTTTCTTTTAAAAGGTTCATCTTCTTTGATCATGATTGTTGTTGGATTATCAAAATCCCATTGATGTTTAGTTTCAATATAATGTTGAGATAAGGCACTGACTGGAGATAACTTGAAACATGATACGCATGTTCTCACTCCAAGCTGTCGTCCAGTCTTGGCGTTCATCTTACACGATTCACATTGAATTCTGTAAACCAGTCCTGATTTCTTAAATAATTCAATTCTTGATTTATTATTGAATAATGGAAAAATTTGTTTTTCAATTCTCAAAGCCAGGTTGATTTGATTCATTTTCAAAATTTTTCTAATCATAAATGTAAGCCCTTCAACATAAGTTAATTTCTTTTATGAAAATATATAAAAATCACATTTTTGATAAATTTCTTAGGGTATTGATTATTAATTAATTTATTTGTAAAATTAATAATATTTTCTTCTAAAAAAATTGGATCACATAATTTAACTATTCGTGTTATATGTATACTGTAGTTGAATATAATATTTCTTTTTTTGTGATAAAGAATAATGTTCTCATCAAGGGCGGTCCTAGCCTTACATTTTGGGGGGGATCACTTTTTTTTTTTTTTTTAAACATTCACACACATTCACACAGTCTTTTCGGCAACTTAGGCCATTTAAGACTTTTAACGATACTCGTATGTTTTAATAAATCTATTGGGGGTCCAGGCTATATTTAGTATCCAAATACCTTAATTAAATATCCCTCTCCTCCATACACAAAAATATTTTTAAAATACCGTATATCCCTGAACCCCAAGGGGTCAGAGCCTCTCAAAGAAAAATTTTCATAAAATTTTTTTTTTTTAATCTAAATTTTTCCGTTTTTACTTGAGCCCTGACGGCCCCGGGGCCTCCCAAAGAGAAATTTTCATTAAATTTTTTTTTATAAATATATGGGGGCCTATGCCGGCTCGGGGTCTGGGGCGGACCGCGCCCTCCGCACCCCCCCTCGGTACGCCAATGCCTCAGTAATCTCTGAATGAATGGGTTCTGCGTGGTTTGTAGCGTGCCTACCTTGTATACCAAAGGACGGGGGTTCGGATCCCAGGCAGTCCGATGAATATTTATTTAAATTATTTGGATACCAAATAGTATAAATAAATGTGCCTGAACCCCCAATAAATATATATTAATCAAATATGAGTATCGTTTAAGTCTTAAATGGCCTAAGTTGCCGAAAAGATTGTGTGAATGGGAGAGTGAGTGGGAAAAAGTGTGTGTTAAAAAAAAAAAAGAAAAAAAGGTTTTTTTTGGGGGGGGGGGGGTCACGACCTCCTTGACCCCCCCTGGGATCGCCCTTGGTTCTCATTTATGTTTGTTTACTTCTATCTTTCCTATGAAGTACAAGAGTAAAGTGTGCTTCAAACAATTTCAAGGGCAAAATGAGATTATACATTTTAAAGAGCATGTAAAAAATAATTTTGAATTTTAATCAAAATCGGTGGAGCAAATTTTAAAAAAATAGAAAAAGTACTTCTGTAAAGTAGTAGTACTTTTTGGCCGATTTTGTTAAAAGCTTATTTTAACTGTCTGTGAGTGTACCTAACTTAAAAATATAAAATTTCAACCTCGTAGCTCATTTCCTTCATGCTTAAAAAATGTCCACTTTTTTGGATTCAGGGAATCTCAAAAAGTCTATTTCCATAAAAATCTCGACATCGAATTTCTTCTTTTACTGAAAACCCTAATAACCCAAAAAAAAAAAAAAAAAAAAAAAAAAAACAAAGTCGCTAATTAGAAACCTCTCAAGTTCAGATATCAAACAAAACTTTTTTTTTCTCGCTCTTCATAAGTAATAAGAGTCTAAATTTTTTTTTTTTTTCAAAAGATAATCGGGGTAAAAAAATTATGAGAGGCAATTTTCTACAAGAGTAAATCCTAAAAAAAAAGGAGAATAAAGGAGAGTAAAAAAAAAAAAAAAAATAACGGTTGAAAGGTAATAAGTTATTTATTGATTATTAAGAAGGGCAAAAAATTGAGAAGAAAAAAAAAAAAAAAAAGAGTAAATATAATAGCTTATATCGGAAAAAAGAGATATTATCTTAAGTATATAATATTTATTTTAGTCCTTCTTGTCAGGTCTATTTGTCAAATAAAAGAAAAATTCCGTCTGATGGCACACCAACTTCTTTGAAAGTTGTGTGCTGTGTGGGTGGCTAAACCAGATTTAGGCAATTTAAGTTTAGAATAATTCCCGCAAATTTTTTGGTGAGGACACAAAAACCTCGATGAAATTGGTATATATGTCGTAGACAGATCGTGAAATTAGACAGTTCATGAACTGTCTAGACATTTCATGAACTGCAGCCAGATCGTGTAATGGTCAAACAGTTACATGATCTGGCTAAAAATTTTAGACAGTTCATGAAATGCAATTGGGCCTTAGACAGATCGTGTAATGCTCGAGAATTACATGAAATGTCTAAATTTTTTAGGCAGTTCATGAACTCTCTGTTTTGCCGATCGTGTACTGTTTGCAATTTAATGCAATAAATCTAAAAAAAAAAATTATTTTTTCGAAAATCAAAAAAAGGGCTTCTATAAGTTGTAGACATTTTAAATCGCTTTAATTTAAACAAAAATTGAATTTGTGGCCGCTGGAATCTCCCAAAATTAGAACCCCGAGATGCGCACCTTAACTCAAGATTTACAAAGTGAGGAAGATTTGGAAAATTTAGTAATCGATAATAATAATAATATTGAAAAAAATTGACTTTTTTCGAGATCTTTTTATTTGCTTTACAAACAGTACACGATCAGCAAAACTGCTGTTAGGCAGTTCATGAACTGCCTAAAAAATTTAGACATTTCATGTAATTCTCGAGCATTACACGATCTGTCTAAGGCCCAATTGCATTTCATGAACTGTCTAAAATTTTTAGCCAGATCATGTAACTGTTTGACCATTACACGATCTGGCTGCAGTTCATGAAATGTCTAGACAGTTCATGAACTGTCTAATTTCACGATCTGTCTACGACATATATAACTCACAAAAAGTGAAATAAAAAGTAAATTGGTTCGTGCTGAGGCATAAATTTATTAACTTTTCGGCTTACAAGTTAGCCTTCAGAGCACTAAAAAAATAATTTCTTCGCCATTTAATAAATAAAAATTAATAAATTACTTAATTTACTTTTTATTTCACTTTTTGTGAGTTATATATACCAATTTCATCATGGTTTTTGTGCCCTCACCATACCTCTTTCTTTAAAAAGGAATTTCAATAATCAGGACTGCGCCATTATTATTATTACAAGGTTATTTGTTTCAAAATTGATTTAATTAAAAATTACTTAACGCGTTTCGATATTGCTGTCATCATCAGAAGTGCATATATGGCGCTGTGGTGATTTTTGGAACTAACTTGGTGCGAATTATGAAATCAAGCTGATTCATATGCGTGGGAATTACAAAAGTTGGTTAAGCTAATATTTAAAAGTTGTAAAATGTTGATTAATACCAGGTATAATTATACTAACTGTAGTTTAATTTATATATTATATTTTAATTTATATGTTCGCTCAGGGGCCCACATCTTGTGGGTACGTGGATGGCGACCACGAGCTGCCCGAGCTGGGACAGACAGTTTGTATGTCTGTCTCTTCCTTCCTCTTTTTAACAGGCGTCTGACCGTACGACGGGCCGGCCTGTCCTATTTCTTCCGGTCGCAAAAACGCTTGATAGGGTTGGAGGGAAATAGTGAGGTCCGCCGATCCGCATCGCGGGAAAAAGGCGAGGACAGAAGAAGATTTTAATTTATATGTCAATTTATGTATCAAAATCTAATGTCATTATTCAACAAAATATCAGCTTAACCAACTTTTGTAATTCCCACGCATATGTATCATTTGATTTCATAATTTGCACCATGTTAGTTCCAAAAATCACCACAGCGCCATAAATGCACTTCTGATGATGGCAGCAATGTCGAAACGCGTTAAGTAATTTTTAATTAAATCAATTTTGAAACAAATAACCTTGTGATTATTTACTTGTATCGATCAAATTTGAGAGATACTATCCCGTTCACTAAGATAATGTTTCAACAAGAGCCTACGGTAGAAAGC
Organism: Euborellia annulipes; assembly: GCA_023213315.1. NCBI lineage: Eukaryota > Metazoa > Arthropoda > Insecta > Dermaptera > Anisolabididae > Euborellia > Euborellia annulipes. The sequence goes on from JAKCPI010003532.1 coordinate 15,029, forward strand.
TTAAATATGTTCATTTAAATAGTAAAAAAAAAAAAAAAAAATTAAATTTAATAAGTTTATATGATTAATTATAAAACTACTACTGGAGTTTTTAGAACTAATAATAAATTAAAAAAAAAGGGGCGGGCCCGGGTTGGGGGGGATTTTGAGTTATCATTAATTCAGATTAGAAGTAGATATTTATGTGTGTAAAAACGCCTCCAAAAGGTCCTGAGAACAAAGACACAGCCCGCCGAATGCAGACAATGCGGCTAGTTCTGAATAATAATAAACTAAAGCTTACTAATTAAAAAAAAAAATCTCCATTAAAGGCAGGTGGTTCTATATAAATTATTTTTTAAAATAAGCCACAAGAAATTGATATTCTAAAATAAAATAAAACGAAATACATAAGTAAAAATTTCTAGCGTTAAATTTTTGGCTAATTATCCATGGCCATTTGGTGATGCCGGGGGCGGGGAGGGGGGCGGGAGGTATATTTTCTATTTCGTTGGCATGGAACGGAAATGGCGTTCTCGGTTCCCTTTAGACCCTTTAGGGTCTCTCTAATGATTTAATTAAACTCGGTGTTTGTGACGCCATAAGAGATGGAGGGGGGAGGGAGGGGGGAGTTGATGCTGCCAGCAACCAGAGCCTAACGTTCGTATTTCATATGCAATTTAAGTGCATCGAATTAAAGCTCTCTCCCTCTCTTTTTGCCTTTTGCTTTTAATTAATACACACACAACAACTTTATATTTACAATTGTTTTGAGAAAAAGAAAAAGAAAGTTAATTATGACGCAATAAATCAAACAAAGTGTTGAATTTTAATTTGAAATAATATTAATTAAATAATTTGTTAAATTTGAAAACACAAAATAAAATAAAGATTGAACTGTATTTTAAATAACCTTCCATTGCATCAGGACAAACCTAACGACTTTTCTTCGTGACGTCATCTTTCTTAGTCGTCACGTCTCAAATATTCCTCCCCTTCTTTAAATATAATGGTTGGGTTTCGGTATTCGAGAACTTTTTCTTAGTATAAGGTCCGATGGTGATGACGTTCTTGGTGGTGACGGAGGACCCGCCCTAGATGATGGTGTGGCTGGAATTTCCTCTAAGTCAGGTTAATTTCCATATTGTTCACTCGGTTCGATATCTTCCACTAACCTCTTCTTTAAGGATTCTTCCAGATCCATCTCTAGAGTTTTAGATAAAGATGGTTTCTGCACTCTATTGGCTGAACAGTGTCTCTTTTTTCTGTGCTATTACAATTATATTCAACCTTGAATCGACTAATTTCAAATTCTATAAACTGCTTAGGGTAGCAATTAAGATAATATTTTTGTCGTAAAAGTTCAATATTCCGATGTCTAAGTGAAGATAAAGAGTTTCCAAAAAGTTGGAGTGAATAACACTAATTTTCTATTATTTTGAGAAATTTTTATCTCTAGCGCAAAGTACAAGAGACGAGACATACTACAGATAACTACAGTAGTATGAATGGATCATGATTGGGTGGAGAAACGCCCAGTGTAGGTGTATGAGATGCCGTATTTCCTAATTCTATACCAGAAATATATCCAATACTTGACTCTCCTTGACTGGAATACCAACCTTCCCACTTCCTTAAGCTGTTGGTTTTGTCTAGGAAATTTGCAGAATTTTAGTTTGGTCTATTTGTATTGTAGGGGTTGAACGGTCAAAAAAGTTGATTAGATTTTGTTTAAATTTTGAGTTTATGGTTCTGAGTTATGCTGATACTATGGAGTGCAACTGAGGGGATTCTAAATATGTATTCTCAGTCTGGAGTCTGATCGAGACGAAGGGTGTCCTGAAGGAATAATCTTTATCTACTGTTGCTTCTCTTATCTCTTGGAATACTGTATTTGATCATTATAAGTTTCATCTTCAGATAAATTCATGTGATCAATAAATTCTGCAAACTGAATGCTTCTCAATGCTTCATCCATAAGTTTATGTGCTCTAATGCCTCTTTTATACTGAGTACCTTTAAGAATGGACTCCAAAGTATTAACACCATAAACATTGGCTTCAATAAGAATACTATCGAGTCCACTATCATCTATATATTGGCCCAAGCATCGTAAGAGATTTTTTTGCAAATGGAATGTTCCAATTTTCAATATCTAATTCTATACCAGTACTTGACTTTAGTTGCCTGGAATACCAGCCTTCCCACCAGGAGAGGCGTTCCTAAAGCTGTTTCTTTTTTTGTCTATGAAATCAACGAAATATACGTTTTCACATGTTTTTTCTATTATAGTCAGTGAATTTATTTATAGGGATTATATAGACGATCAGAGCAGATTTTGGCTTTGTTTATGGTTCTGCGTTATGTTGAAACTATGGAGTAGAACTGAGGGGGTCCAAATATGTATTCTCAATCCTATTGGAGTTTGATCTTGTCGAAGGTGACGATAAAAAATGCTATTCCTTTACAGATCTAAAGTATGACTGTAAGTAACTTATGGTTTGCACTCAACAGATCGGTTATGTTCCCTCGCGAAACGCATGCATTGTTAGGTTGCACGAACCTTACGTCTAAGATGAATCTGTCCAAACTCCGAACTCGGGAAAAGCAGCAGATGGAACTGTATGATCAACTTCTGATCTCCTAGTGTGTTTTCTACACTATACAGTATACCACTACGCTATGGCATTGAAATAGTACTTCAAAGAACCCAAAACGGCATCCATGAAATGAAAATTAAAAAAAAAAACGGTGAGCTTGATCTTTATCGAGAACATCAGCTGAATAAAAGAGTATAATGATCAAAATCTTTTGCTGTTTGCTTTTCGTATCGATTAAGATGGTGTGACTGCTCTTAATCTTTGGCAATTTTTTTTGTCCCTTCAATTTGCAAACAAGAGTAGCATGGCACGTCATTATCTACCACAGTGTGATTTCAATTCATGGGTCTCGTTTTGTATAAAAAAAAATGGGAAGGATTCAAAAAAATGACAGGTTGTGTGATGTGCTTGTACCATAAAATATGGCAATATAACCCTTAAATCATATGAAACAAGAGAAATCAAGTAAACAAAAAGGGTATGGATAATAATAAAACAGCAAAAACTTTGTTAATGTCTATGTGTATGTTACAAATAAATAAACATACAAACAAAACCAAATGCAAACAGTCAGAGAGTGTTTATAGTGTTTTAGTGGAGAGAGATAGAGAGTAGGATTACATAGCTACCCTTAAGCCTCCCTCTTTTCCTTCACCAGACAGAGAGAGAGAGAGAGATATTCAAAAGTAAATTAAGCGTTCATATATGTTTGTTGGGTGAGATAATTGGAAATTTAACCAAATGTAACCTATAACACAAAGTTATCATCTATTTAATGTAATCAAAATAAAATGATGATGAAAGGAGTTGAAAGAGTGAACACTATATTTACTTTTTCAAATACATAGAAAAAATTTATTTATAGACTATTCCGAAAAAAAAAAATTGGTTTCATATTTTTATAAAAACAGAAAAATATAAAAAATAACTGGATTGTACGATGATATAAAAATTTCAATTTGTGATTCGGATAGAATTTCATTTTTGTTAATTGTCGTAATTAGCCTAGTAATTTTGCCTTTTAATACTCGTTTAGTGATATTCAATTCTTTGGTAGTCGCCATTGAAACTATAAATTATGAATTATTTACCTTATTTTTCGATGTATTTTTATAATCAAATTATCTTACGGTCTTATCTTATCCGGCTCGAAGGACCAAAATAATGTTGTACGTGAATAACTTGATGCTTAGAAAGAAGAAGAAACAGCACGAGAAAGATTAGTTGATTGGAGAGATCAGAAGGATTACTCGTATTAATTTGCAGATGGTAGTGCAGGAATAAAAAATTCGAAGAATTTTATCGAGGATATTTGATGCTTAGAAATGCTTAAAGAAAAAAAAAAGTGAGAATCTTCTTAACAAAATCGTGTTTATTTCCTGAGAAAATTTATTAACAATAAGAAAAAATTATTATTTAATTGATACATTATTGGTGAGAATGAATTCCTTTAGTTCAATTGCTGCTCGGAGTAATTAATGGGATTAAAATTAAAAGATAGTAAATAAGTGATCAATTTCATCGAACATACGAGGTTTTTATAAGAATCTATTTTTAGATCCCTCTCGATCTCCAGCTCCAGCAAGATAAGCACTATAGAAATGATTTTCATCTTGTTCTTGTTGATTATTCAAATTAATATTTGCCATAATGATTGAAAATATAAATATAGTTATACAAACCACCACCGGCTCTAGGGAATTCTCTTTTCTCTCTATGTGGATGCGTGCGAGTATCGAGATTTGAGCCGCTCACATGCTTGTTTTAAAAATAAATATTTTTTTCTTTTTAAAATAATTTTCATATTAAATAATAATAATAATCCCTTTATTCCTCCAGAAGAGTTTGCTCCAGTCAAGTTCAATCAGCATAACAAATTCTTTAGACAATGATATGGTATGAAATTAATATCAAAATCATCCAAAGATATAAGGTCATTAACTGCATGTTGGCATCTTATTGGGTTGTTCTTGTTTATGTTGTTTACATAAAAAATACTTTTTGACCTGCACTGCCAATTACATTTAAAATTTGCCCTCTCAAGTAACATAGGGCAATTTATTGAGTTATTTAATAATCTATGCAGGAATAGGATGTCATAATTGTTTATTAATTCTCTAATAGCCTTTAGACCAATGATTCTATGAAAAAGTGTATAATTGAAACATTGATAGTGGTTAAGATACCTCCGGAAGGATTGCCATTTTATTATTTTTTCTAAAGGGTCAAGATTGGGTACTCCTGCCCATATAACTGACCCATATATCATCTTGCTTAAGGCCAAACTCCTAAACAAGGTAATGGCACTGTGAAGAAACTCTTAGAGACAATCCAAGAATTTGACAAGAGATACTGGTCATTTGTACATGATACTTGAAAGTCAACTGAGGGTCTCCAAGATCTTTTACAATTTCTGTTCTATCAATATTGTGGTCTTTTAACTTGTAGGGGAATAACAAAGAGAGGTCATAACCTTGGTCTTGTTGTTGCTGATGTTGAGTTCATTTGCGGAACTAAGGAATCTGTAACTCCAGACAATCTGCAGTGCCCCTTATGGATCTGAAGATCTTCAAGTCGTCCGCGTAAAGGAGTACGTCGGAATACTCAATACAATCTGTGACATCGTTCACAAATATCAAGAACAGAAATGGTTCCATTATATTCGTAGTTGAAGAAAAGGCGTGAGGAACTTCGTTCCTGGCCGGGGCCCCACGACCCCACACATCTGCTTTTTCTGTACCTTTTGTTATGCGCCCAAGTGCAGTAATTTTATATATATATATATATATATATATATATATATATTTTTTTTTTTTTTTTTTTTCAAAGCATTTTGACATAATTTTTTTGATTTCTTTTCCATAGTCATGATTCTCTGTTGTCCAAACTTGAAACATTCTTCTATGTATATATTTATAATAAGTTATACATACAAAAATTCATTGAAACGTGAACAAAAGATAAACATTTACGATATCATTGTTAAATGTTTCTACTTTTATTGTTACACCACTGTTGGTTAAAACTTCAACTTCTTTTACACAATCACTCAGAATATTAGTAGATTTGGCTTCAACCCTGGTGTAAAAAGAGGGCATATACATATAAAGTTTAATATCTATGGGCCAAAGTTGACCTTTTGATTTAATTTAAATTTTCATTCCATCAATGAAAACCAGTGTTCGGATTGAGCTCTCTGTATATATTTCAGGGTTAATTCTTTTTTTCTAAGTCATTGAGAATTTCCAAATATATATATTGTCCATATGAACCATTTTTTGTTAATATATTTTATGCTGTTTACTGAGAATATTACTAGATTTGGCTTCACCGTAAAATAACCCTGTTGTAAAAAGAGGGCATGCATATAAAGTTTAATATCTATGGGCCAAAGTTGACTTTTTGAGTTATTATAAATTTTCATTCCATCAATGAAAACCAGTGTTCGGATTGAGCTCTCTGTATATATTTCAGGGTTAATTCTTTTTACTTTCTCTTACCTATGTATATATGTAATATATATATAGAGAGAAAGTATTGGTTTCATGTCAAAAATTCGATGTCGAGATTTTGATGGATCTTCACGTTTTGATGTCCCCTGAATCCAAAAAAGTGGTTTTCGCGACATGGTCTGTCTGTCGTGTGTGTGTGTGTGTGTGTGTGTGTGTGTGTCTGTGTGTGTTCAATTTTAAGCATGAAGGAATTGAGCTAGGAGGCTGAAATTTTATATTTAAGTTAAACACCCCCGGGACCGACAAAATAAGCTTTTAATCAAAATCGGCCAAAAAGTACTAGTACTTTACTGATGTACTTTTTCAGTTTTTTTCGATTTTCTCAAAATTCGCTCTAACGATTTTGATTAAAATTCAAAAATCAATTATTTTTTAGATGCTCTTTCAAATGTATATTCTCGTTTTGCCCTCAAAATTGTTTGAAGCACACTTTACTCTTGTGCTTCATAGGAAAGATAGGAGAAATAAATGGTTGCCATGGTAACCGAATTTAAATCTTTTTCTTTTTATTAGATTAAAAATCAATTATTATTTAAACGCCCATTTTTTTACTTTCTCTTACCTATGTATATATGTAACCCTGGTCGTACACGAGGACATTTTTTAAGCAATTTCTGGCGACATTTCTGGCTCCATAAAAATGTCTTCGTGTATGACAGCAAAAATGGAATTGGAATTGGAATTGGCTTGAAAAAAAATGTTTGTTCTATTTTTTCGGGCCAAATCGGCGCAATCAGAATGCGCACAAACGCAAACGCGTCGAAAATGGCCGTTTGAAGACATTTCTCGGTCAAGAAAAATGTCTCCGTGTATGACGAAAAGTTGTCTGATCGCGCCAGAAAAATAGCCGTGTTCTATTTTCTTGTGCCAATTCGACGCAAAGAGGGTGCGCAGTAAATCGACCATATCTGGCAACACCGCTTTTGGAAATTTGTTGTCATCATAACCTAGAATTTTCAGTTTTTGACAGCAGTTGACAGATCTTTAAAATAATTATATTGTCAAATTATCATAAAAATATAAAATATATCGACACACCTCATTTGGAAAATAAAATTAAGGTAAGAATTAATTATTTAATTAAATTATTATTAAATTCCATTATTATTTATTTAAATTTTCACTTGGAATATAATAATTAATAAAATATATTTTTTTGCAGTTCTTTTTGGAAATTATAGTTTATAATAAAAGAAGAGCAATATCTAGATTATATATTTATATTATAATATAAGGTAAATGAATACTTTGTTTTAAATAACTATTATTTTTTAAATTTTCATTTGGAATATAATCTTTGATAACTAAAATATTTATTTTAGATGAACTTGACAAACATTTATGATTTAAATTTATATTGTGGAAGTGTTTTTGTGATGAACGGAGATGTTGATAGTTAATAAAATAAAACACGGTAGTTTTTTGGTTGCAGCTTTATTTTCGAATGAACATTCAGTTCAGATGGTTATAAACCATAATCTTCAGACTTGGAAATCACAATCAAGTTATATTTAGTATAATATATGAATGCTTTCGTTTCTTTATAATATAAAAATACATTTTAGTTTTATGATTTACAAAATTTTAAATAAATAAAATTTTCATTGTACTGTAATATTTGTTATTTAGGTAAGAAAAAAAATTCCTTTGTAAAGATATTAAAAAACAATTCTTAGCTTATTTTTCCAAATGAGGTATGTCTATATATTTTTTTATTAATAAATATATATTTCTATATATATTAGGGCCTCTTATAGTTTTAACCTAAAAAGTTTTGTTCAGCTGCAGTTTAAATTTTCAAACGGATCGGCAGAATTGGCCCAAAAATACAAATGTCCTCGTGTATGACAGTTTTTTTAAGCTAGAAATTCAGCATTTTTCAAGCCATTTTATGGAGCAAGAAAGTCGCCAGAAATTGCTTAAAAAATGTCCTCGTGTACGACCAGGGTAATATATATATAGAGAGAAAGTATTGGATTCATGTCAAAAATTCGATGTCGAGATTTTGATGGATCTTCACGTTTTGAGGTCCTGAATCAAAAAAGGGTTTCGGACATGGTCTGTCTGTGGGTGGGTGGGTGGGGGGTGGGTGGGTGTGTGGGTGTGTGGGTGGGTGGGTGGGTGTGTGTTCAATTTTAAGCATGAAGGAATTGAGCTAGAGGTTGAAATTTTATATTTAAGTTAAACAGGCGAAAAATAAGCTTTTAATCAAAATCGGAAAGAGTACTAGTACTTTACTGATGTACTTTTTCAGTTTTTTTCGATTTTCTAAAATTGTCAACGATTTTTTTTAAATTCAAAAATCAATTATTTTTTAGATGCTCTTTAAAATGTATATTCTCATTTTGGATTGAAATCTTCTGAAGACCACTTTACTCTTGTGTTTCATAGGAAAGATAGAAAAATGGTTGATGGAACAAAATAAAATATTTTCCATACTAAAGCTCTGATCTTTTTTGGAAAAAATCTCTCTCTCACAAAACTATCTTCTCTCTTTCTACGGTTTTAAATTTTTCTACTTATTTGAGGAAAATGTAATTTCTATAGGGATTTGTATGTTAATTTCGATTCAAAAAGGGGTCCTTTGGAACTTTTAGGATTTAAAATTTTTTTTCCAATTCTTATGAAATTTTGTATTTATTTACGAATCTATATTGTGTATAATATGTCCAAATATGAGATTAAAATTTTGAAAAATAACCATAGTTTATTTCAAGCAATCAACATTTAAAATGCAAGTTTGAAACTAAGGTGCTATCGGAAACTAAATATATCTCGACAAAAAATCTGGTGTGCCAGCACAGTGCGAACTCTCTTACCGAAGGGTAAGAGAAAGTTGTGGCTGTGATACCAGATTTTTTTCTAAGCCATTGAGAATTTCCAAATATATCTCTTCTTCTCTATCCATATAAATGACAAAAAATATGAAAGTTGAAATTTAATATATATGACGAATTATAAAATAATAATTGTGAGATTTAATTATTCAATTTTTAATTTTAATTATTCAAGAATTTTGGAGTAAAAATTTTTCAATTCATCTAAAGGGTTATGTACATCGTCGTGAGAGTTATCTAAACTTTCATTATTCCTAGGAACAATTATTGTTTCAACATTAAAGCTGCCAGATGAAGAGTTAATATCGTTATTAATAGAGCTACCGCATGAAGAGTTGATCCCGTCATCAATGAAACTATCTGGATAAAAACTTTATTCCCAAGTCTCGGTTGAAAAATACCAAACTATTGGAACAGGCTTGGCCCGACTCATGTGACTTGATTTGAAATTATTGAACCATTGGGCCAAGACTTGGACCAGACTTGGTCCATTGATGACTTCCTAAGGCTCGGTTTAGCAGAATAATACCATTGGCTGAGATTTGGGCCACGAAAACATTCTTATCGTAATGTAACAAGCTTCGCAGTAAAGGCTGCTTCCATTTTTAATATTCAAATATTTTGATAAATTTGAATACTCTAGTAATTTTGTTACGCGAAAAGAACAACGCATCTACAAAACGAATCGTGTCTCTATGGTGACCGGTTCCCCGGTCCCATGGATGGTCCGACAACTCTTCCCCTCCTTCTTCAATTGGATTCTCGCTTGACTACCGGCTTCAGGTCCCGTATGTGACACCTTTCTACGCGTTTTCCACTCACTACGTCCTTCACGGTGAAGATCGTGTCCGATACCTTCCTTTCTATCTTCCAGAGGTCCGTTCATCTGGGTAGTAATCCCGCGCACTTCTTGGTATCGCTATTCTTCCGCCGGAGTTTCTCATAAAAACATCGGTATTGAGCCCTCGAGTCTTCGTTCATTTTGATATGATAAATCTACCATACAGTAATACATACAAAATTTAATGAATAGATTGTATACTAGTAGCGTTTGTTTATCCAGTTAATACCACCTCAGGCGGGTGTTGCTTCTAGTCAAATAATAAAATTGCCCCCTTTTTTTTTCTTTGTGCAAATCATAAATTCCAAAGATATTAATAGCAAGAACAATTTTTAATTATTTTTCTTCTCAACTAACTTTATTACCTCCCCAAAGAAGAGGGGGAGGGGCAAGGGGGGGGGGCAGAAAAAATCTCTGATAGCTCGTACAATTAAGAAATAAATTATTGCCCCTTTACCCACCAGTTTATTATATATATTTTCACAATAAACTGTGTCAAGATCTTATTTCTTACTTAATGAGTTTTTTTTTTTGTCTAAATAAACACAAAACTCTTCTCTAATATTGTATTAATATATACAAAAAGAACAAAATTAAAAAGCAATTTTTATTAAGTTGATTAAAAAACAAAGGAATAACGTAAAAACTTTGATAATATAGTTTTTTTTATCTTGTTTGAATCATGTTTTGGCCTTGTATCGATAGCAAGCAACCGATGAACGTTCCACATCGTGTTTTTTTAGAGGCCACCCACCCAACCATCAGTCTCATTTATTATAATTATGATATAACAGTGGTATATTGGGGGTCCAGGCATCCCTACTTATTGCATGGCGCTTGTCACACCAGATTTTTTGTGTCGACATATATATTAGGATTCAAGATGTAAAATTTAATATAAGTATGGGAAAATATTTATATTTTGTTACCATGGCAACCATTTCTCCTATCTTTTCTATGGAGTACAAGAGTAAAGTGGTTTTCTAATATTTTAAATTTTAACTTTAGGCATATAACAATTTTTTTTTATTTTATTTAAAAAAAGTAAAAATTAACTTGTTTCCGTTTTCGGAGAATTTTTCTCATTTTTTTTTTATTATTTCATTTTTTTCTGCTTTTTGATTTGAAGAAGCATTTGATGCAACATCTCCTATAGCAGTAGATGATGCAGCAGATGTTGGTTGCATCAACTCCTTCGATTCGAGCATTTGCTGGTATTTGTGGTTTCCTATTATTTTTATAAATAATCGTCGTTTCACAATTATTTACATTTATATCCGTATTTATTTCTGTAAAAAAAGATAATTACAAAATCAATTTTTACTATTATATTGTATTTACAGAAATTCTTACTATAAACATTGATTTCTTTCCGGCCTCGGCCCCTCCATCAATCCCGGGGAGGGTCTCCGCTCCTTCTTCCTCCCCGGCCAGGGTCTCTGCTCCTTCCTTTTCCGCGTGGTACTTGATTTGATTCGTTCAGGTGTGATCTTAAAATATTAAAATCATATATAAATAAAATATATCGGGTAAAAGAAAGTAAGAGGAGGCAATGGCTAAGCTGAGGCTTATGGAGTCCGAAGTCTCAACACGGCTCGGGTTCGGATCCAGCTTGCCGCAAAATAACTCAAACATCCTGCCGAAGACTCTTCCTAGGGTAGGAAAGGGGGATAGCCCCACCGTGGTATCACAAAGGGCCGAATTGGTCTAAGTGTGTTCCCTCCCTGGGAACGGCCACTTCAACCTACCCTAACCTAAGAGAAAGTAAAAAATTTCTTGTCCTCTGATTTTTTTTTTTTATTTATTTGGAGCTTCCAGCCAGCACACTTAGAAGAAATAGAAATTACAATAACATTGATATAAAAACACCTACAAATAAAAACACTATAAAAAAGAGAAGCGATTGGAAAGTCTGTGTGGGATAATGGTTGATGATTTGTGTGGGATAATGGTTGATGATTTGATGTTCTGGGGCTTCTCTGCACTGCGACCTCTATAGATCTATTGTGCTCCCCGTATCACTCTCAGGGTTCAAGGCCCCTGGAGAGGATCATTCTAGGAATGGTTCATGCCCATCCCTCAGGCTCTAGGTGCCTGGAACTGGAGGGGATTGTATTCCCATTGCCCCAGTAGAGACGCTCGATTTGGTTGAATTTTTGCGGCAAGCCGGGTTCGAACTCGAGTACAATTTTACCTCGTATTACTAAGCCCCAGCTTATCCGATAAGCCACGTCGCCTCCTGGGATAATGGTTAGAGGGCTATCTGGTTTATTTTCAGGAAATTGTAGATGGCCTGAACTATTGAAACATTTGGTTTTTAAAGGAGAGTGGCTATATCTGGAGGATCTCTAAAATGCGGGCTAATTATTTGTAGGAGCTGGCTTCTATTATACCATGGGCATGAAAACAGGATATGTTGTTGAGTTGCATCTGAACTTTCAATCGTTAAAAGTCTAAGGCCTAAGATATCGACAAGATCAAAAAAATGAGCTGGAAAACCCTAGATTTAGATGGAAAAATTGAATTAATAAAATGGCTGAATATGACATTGTTTCAATTAAGCCGAAACATTCCTTCTCGTTAATAAAAAGGTTTTATTCAAACAAAATTTATTTTAAATATATCTAATTTTAAATCCGAAATTAAAATTAATAATTATAATACTATTCAAATTTGTATTAAAATATATATTTATCTTTCTCTCCACGAATCATTCATTTTAATTTCTTTTATTTTTGTTAAATAATATTTATATTTTGTAACCATCGCAAACATTTTTACAATCTTTCTTAAGAAGTAGAATATTATCATGTTTGTCTTCTGCTGCTTCTTTTGTCTTCTTCAGCAGTCTGGTACAATACAATTTTTTTACCTGAAAAAAGTTTGGTACATATTTACATGTATATTATCTAGAGCAGTAGTTCCCAACCGGTGCAAGGATGCCGGTGAATAGCTAAGGGGTGCCGCGAGATATTTAGATAATAAAAAAAAAAAAATTAAAGTTTACCATAATATGGTGTAGTTTTCGTTTTTTCCGCTGGGCGGAAAAATTTTTGTTTTGCTAGGGGAAAAAAAAGGAAAGGTGGCCTTAGTATGTAATGTTATTCCCAACGCACCTTTGGGGTCCCGTGGACTTCAAATGGTTGAGAAACACTGATCTAGAGTGTGAATTATGAAGCACCACCTATTCTCTCTCAGCAGTCATAGTGGTAGATGGCAGCATTGATTTTTGATTTATAAAATGTGATTTCCTTAAGGTTTAGAAATTATTTTATTGTTGGACTTCAAAATTTCTAAAGTTTCAAAAATTCCGATTTTTAGGAGATCGTTTTCTGCTCTAATTAGTTTAATGTTATATTCGTCTGGAAAGTGTTGCTTTTCTGAGATTAAATGGTCGGCAAATACTTATCAAATATACTGTTCATAGAGGATATTTTTATTCATACAAGTTTCGATTGATACTCCAACAATAGGCAGCCATCATATGTACATCCCATCTACCTTGATACCGTGCCTCCATGATTTTCAAATCTTGGTGGAATCGCTCACCCTGTTCATCACTGACTGCACCAAGATTTTTCGGAAAGTTCGAAAGATGGCAATGCAATTTGATGCTCGTGTCGCAACCAAGCATTTTGAAGCTCTCCAAGGGTTGCTGGACAATTTCAATGAAATTCTATGCTCTGACTGCTTTGACAATATTTTTGAAGTTCTGTCATTGTTCCCATAAAATGTCCATCTTTAATGAGCTGCCGGATTTGTGGACCATCAAACACGACCTTTATCTTTTCAAAAGACAGGCTAGGAAATGCCGAAATGAGAAAGTGCAATAGTGCTTCCTATGGTCCACGCTCGAACCCGCAGAGATTGGTAACATTCAGGTGTAGAGGAAAAACTTCATGTGCCAGAAGTAAACGAACAACAGTTTTGAAATCAGCACCCCTGTTTAACGTTTAAACTCAACAGAAATTATACTAAAGATTGTCCCCCAGTGTTTTTGATTGATGCTCGTGTGCAAAATTAAATATTTAGGTTGATGACTCCTTCACCAATGTCGAAACTTTTTCATATGATCCAATAAAAGCCTCGCGGAAGTCTCAGGTGATGACGTATAACTAATAATACTTGAAACAAATAAAAAAAAATCCTCTTTAATTAAATACTCTTTGTAAGATTACTTAAAAAGAGGAGTTTGAGTTTTTGACCTTAAAAAAAAAAAGATGCTGCATCATCTTCTTTCTTTCCCTCTCTTTCTCGGTTCCATTTCCTGGGGGTGATAAAGACCCTTCTTCTTCTTCTATCCACCCTCGCACGCATACACGCTCTCTTTACTACAAATGATACCTACAACGAAATAAACAGAAAGCAAAAGGGCCTTTCTCTCTCTGTCCTTCACTTGCATTATTTTAAGTGGCTCCTCTTGATGACTTGTGCGGGAAAATTGGCAAGTGGTTCCTTCAATAAAACACCAACCCCCTCCCCTAAAGAAGAGAAAAGGAAATTATTAATTTTCTCTAAAAAAGAACAAAGGCTATTTAACTTTGTCTTGACCCCCGAAAAAAATACCTCTTCTACAAATTGGGTTTTAATTTAATATCTGAGTTTTACTAAAAAATAAAAACCACTAGATAAATTTAAAAAAGGTCCATTAATATTCGTTAAGTATATTCAAAGTACTAAAATACATAATTAAATCCTACAATTATTTATATATAATTCATGATTTATATTTTAAATTTTAATTAATTGTTTTTATAATTAAATCATAATAATTAAATTAAATTAACAATACTTTTCTCTCAACAATCTTTTGCTATATAAAAACAACAATGGGTTAACAATTTATTATTAGAATGGAACGTAGAAGGAATTTTTTTCTTTAAATATTCACACTCCTTTAGTTTTATATTCAGACACGCTGGGTCATCCATTCAAATAATGACTTTCTTTTATGCTACTTAACTTTTATAATCGAGAGACTATTAAAAAAAGGAATTCAAAGATATTACTATATTGTTAACTTATTATATACCCATTTTTTATTTACCTCCTTTTTTTTGTTGAAGAGAAATTGTGGATTAGTTAATAGACTATGTGGACGCCCATTAAATATTTTTTTTTTTTTTTTGAAAACTCATATATCAAGGCTAAAATAAAATAAAAATTGAACTAACCAATATAGGATACATATTCTTAAAGAAAGATCTGCAGCCGAGAGAATAAAAAAATTGTTTAATTCTTTTGCTCTTTTTTTAATCGAAAGTTTAAAAAAAAAAAAAAAAAATTAATAATAATAATGATAAGCAGGAGTTTATTTTTGTTTCATTTGTTGTGAGAAAAAGAGAGTGAGAGAGAGAGAGAAGAGGTGCAAACAAACAAGAAATTTTGATATATTATAGTTACGCTATCTTTATTATTGATTTTCTAAACCCCCCTTCCGAAATCAGGTCACACAACACACCGGTCCCCCCCCACCACCACCAGCATCCAACCAACCAACACCCACAAGTTAAGTGAATGAGAGAGAGAGAGAGAGAGAATTCTGAAAATTTAACATCTTTCACATAATACCTTCCCACCAATTAGAATTGAATTAAATCTGATGTCCGGAGTTAATATACTTTAGGATTTTCTCTTTTAGTTTAAAGAAATATTAATTAAATAATACATTGATCAATTAGTTCTGGGACTAACCAATAGATGGTGAATCCTTTGCAAAAGTTGTGTCAGTGAGTTACTGTGATTTTTTGGATGGTTCAAAGACATATACTGAGAAACCAGGTAGAACATGAAAAAAATAATTAAGAGTATTGGGAGGGACTCAACAATGAAATCTTAACGTAAAAAGATTGTTAGATTCAATATTAAATGAATCAATCAAATTAATATTGTGGCTGTTGAGTTGTATCAAGGAAGAATTGCAAAAGCAGAGACTGGCACCGCAGCCTAAAGATGGCTTTTATCGAGACCGAAACGTTGGCCCAATAAAATATATAAAGAAAAAAATTTGGGTGCCAGTCTCTTCTGTAATTGGGATTGATATTGGATAGATACTACAGTAGTAAGATAGATAAACCTGAGTGAGGATAAGAGAAGATAAGAGGATCTAACTCATTCGATAGATTGGTAACTGAAGGAAGATGTTTGTTGAGGTTGGATTTGTTTATTTGGTGGTAATAATAGAGGAAGCTTGTTCCAATCAATTAGAAGTAATGGGAACAAGAAAGAAAGGAATTGACAAGCCGTCTCTTGTGTTTTAGGTATCGGGTGGAATGATGGATTTTAGTTCAGCAGAGTCGCAGGATGGATCAGCATCGACCTAAATAATATCTGTATTTAGTGACGTTACTTTCAAAATAATGGAAAACCCTACTTTGATGGTGTTGAACTGTGAATTGCTTCCGCACCTACTGTATTCTCCAGATTTTCAAATAGCTTTTCAGCCCTCTAAAATCCAACTTAAACACAGGAAACAATATAGACCACTAAGAGAATCTCATTAGTCCATGATGAAAGATCTCCGAATCAATAGAAAAGTAAAATTTCCTCAATTTCTCCGAATCTCCACCAATTGATAGTAAAAGACTGGAGCGGTTCCCCGCAGTAGTTCAAGTGCATCCATATGACGTGTAATAATGTTTCAGGCAGAAGACTATGCCAGTAAAGGTGGAATTCCGAGCAACGCGACAGAGCGGCAGCGTCACTGCAGCCGCGACAGTGTCGCGCTTGTGGCTTCCGATGTCGGCGTCAGTAAACAAACGCGACCTATTGCCCTAACCTAAAAAATGTTAATCCTGTTAAACCTTCTCTTTTTGATTTAAATTTTTATAATTATAATAGCTTAAATCATATAAAATTGGGTGATTAGAAACTATTCTATCAATATTTCATCTTCATTTTGGTTGAAGGCCGCCATTTTGTTTGTTATTTTTCGGCAGCGACCGATCGAGAACAAACGCGGCAGTGTTGCTGCCGCTAGAGCGGCAATGACGTCACGGCAGTGCCGCGGCGTCTGTGTCGCAACACTCGAATAGCCTTTATTTATTTACACATGACATGTACTGTCGCTCTGCCACCGCATCACTGTCGTGGTGTCAGTGACGCTCTGTCGCGTTGCTCGGAATTCCACCTTAACTGAGTAGATGAAATTGCTCCTTTGATGTAGATATTCTTGACTATATGCTTGTAATATTGACTTAGGTTTTCTAGTAAATCCCTTATCTTTGGCAATCAGGCTTTTCCGGAAGTTTTCCACTGGTGTTAAATGACCGGGTGGTCAAGGAGATTGGTGTCCTTCTCTGCAGTTGAAAGCAGAATGTTCAAATGTAATCCCTTTCTCTCTAAAATACGAATTCCATTATTTGAATAGTGAAACAATACAACTTTTTTTTACGAATCATTTAAAATGAGGCAGCTTTTGATAAAGCCTCAACCTCCAGCTATAGTTTCGATTTGATTATTGACTAAGCTATTCTTTGTATGAAACAATAGGAGGTCATTTTAAGGTTAAATCTTGCAATTGAAATTGGTTTAACGCCCCCTACAATAATAATACTCTTTGTTTCACTCTCTCTCTCTCTCTTTTTGCTATTTTAAAATTGATTGAATGAACCAATTCTTTTTTTTTTTGTTCTGCACCATTAATGCAATAGAGTGGGAATTAATGGCCTTAAGAATAAATGTGTTTTCCAATCAATAAAGGAGTTTTTAGAAATGTTAGTGATAAACAAAAATAATGCTTACTTCTGTTTTCAAACTCCGCAGTGCTATCAAATGTGCATTTTACTTCTATTTGCAACATCAATGAAATTCATCTCATCAATTGCCTGAACAAAACCAGGCTGTCCACCTGTCTTAAGCTGTTCCTGACTGATCATTGCGTTTAATTTACGTTTTCATAAATGATTATTAAATAATGGAAGCAGATACAGAAATAAATAGGAAAGAGATGTATATAAACATATATACTTTTGTATCATGTTATCCCAACATCTTTTCAATTGTTTAGTTGTTCGAAGGATACACTCCTAAGATATATCGTCGCACGCGTCTGTCTTTTATTTTATTATTTGTGGAACGAGCGGTTTTTTTTATTAGCCTTTTCTTGTGCTAACACCATTTTTTCCCGCTCAGCGTAATTTTTATTTCCATTTCCATTTTTACTTCGACATATATACAACGAAAAAAGAAAAAGGTTAGGACTTAATTGCGGCAGTCATATTGCTGGGGCCAATTTCTCACTAAAAATTCCTAAAATATCGCTTCCTTCACAAAGGAGATCTCTCTATGGGCTGGAATTCTCAAGGACTCCTTCATCCTTGAAATAAGGCTGGACTATGAATACTGGTATATGAATGGATTGGATTAACTAGTGGAACGGCCCATTCGTATCAGAGGGATAGAAATATTAGTGATAAACAAAAATAATGCTTACTTCTGTTTTCAAAGTCAGCAGTGCTATCAAATACGCATTCTAATTCCACATCAATCTTCGCATTTGTGACATCAATGAAATTCACCTCATCAATAGCCTGAACAAAATCAGGCTCTCCACCTGTCTTAAGTTGTTACTGCCGGGGCATTGCGTTTGCACTTAGGTCACCATTGTGGGCACCTTGTGTCATTTCGTCAGGATCATTTCCATGATCGTTATACATTCCCTCGCCTCAGCCAGACTGAACCTCAAAGAGAAATCTAGCAGATTTTTGGAGGGATCGCTTGTTCCAAAATTGTACTTCCCAGTGTGGATGGGCTAGCTGATGTTACCACCAGACAACTATAAATAAGGTGTTAAAATAAGAACTTGTGGTTTTTCTGGACGGAATTGACAGGTAGTATGTCCAAGAAAGAAACCACAAGTTGTATATTTAATTGTATTAATTTGGACGCATCACCATTTATAAATAAATAAGGAGTGTTGGGGTTTCATCGTCTGATTCACAACCTCTTATACCTAACATCTTTAGGGGTCTGTTTAGCCTACCTCAAGGACCTGAGTTTTCAAGGACTCCTCCATTCTTAAGATAAGATTGGACCATTAATACGGGTATACCCAAGTATGCCACCCAAGGAAGTTTGTCACTGAACACATGCATTCTGCGACATATCACTACCTGTGGCTTAGACCCTCATAGTCGAAATGGGGTATCAAAGCCATCACCAACTGAACCCTACTCCAAAAGGAAAGGAACTCTCTCTAAATCGCCAAATCATTAGTCTACATCAAAATAACCAGATATCTCTTTAAAATTATATTCTTTGGATAAAGTATGATGTGGTCAGAGTACAATTATTATTAGATTAAATAAATAGCGATGACTCAACCCTCTTGTTTCTGGGGGGGGGGGGAAGGCACCCATCCCCCCAGATACAGCAGAGCTTGGCATTGCTTAACTTCAACGATCTCGGTGGCAGGTCCTCTTCGCCAGGGCCGATTGCTTACAAAGTTAACACATGAAATTCAAGCGTTTTTGAATTTGATTTCTGGGTAGTTATCCCTCTACTAATGTCAAATTTCTCGAAAAGATAATCTCAATATTAACGATAATAATAAAATAAGATTAAAATTTAGATTGTATGAATTCAAGCTTATTTCCTTTTAATCTTAGCAAAGTGAATAGATGATTATGACGTAGAGAGAGAGAGAGAGAGGTTTAACGATTCCAGTAAAAAAAGGGCCTTGGTTAATTCCATGAAAGCGTTTCGTTAAAAGAAGACACGTAAGGAAGCAGCAGCAGCTGCTTGAAAAGAAAGCAACTTTTTTTTTTTTTTTTTTTTTGGTTGGTCGGCTGGTCGTTAGGCCCAACAACTGCTTGTCTACCGCTAGCCCTATCCTCCTTATTTTTCATTAAAGCTTTAAGACCAAGTATTAAAGGAAAAGAAAAAAAATCCAAAGAGAAATTAGCCCTCTTCTTTTTATTATTTACGTATTTTGTTTGATTAATATGTGATGAGTAATTTTCGGATTTGAGATATTTCTTTAATTGAATTTAATCCCTCTTTACGGATTGATCAATTCATTTACAAAGAGAATAACAAGCAAGACATTTCAAATAAAGGCTTCATTTGCTATTCTTATATATTGGATAATTATAGGCAGGAGCAGTCAATAAAAAAGACTCTGTTTGATGGTTCTAATCTCGGCCTTAGTGAGCATGACCGAGATTGCAAGAAAAATGTTAAAACTACTGCCCTGGCAGCCCATAGTACCGACCACGGTCACAAGTTCGACTTGGACAATGCTAAGATCTTAGCCACAGAAAATAACACAAACAAAAGATTAATTCTTGAGAAATGTTATATCCGGGCATTGGGTGCTTGTGCTGTTAATTTTCAAAGGGACAGTGAAAACTTAAGTAGGGCATATGACGCCATTTTTTCGAAAGATTGAGCAATGATGAATACCGAAAAGTCATTTCATATGTCTTGAATAAATTTAAAAAAAAAATTCATCTAATTTAATATTGTGAGGTATGTCTTTGTGGCTGGAAGTATTATTGAGGGAGTCAAAAAAAAAAAAAATTCAAGACATAGGCAGCCAAAATTATTTCTTTTATTAACGCCGTTCCAGGCTGACGTTTCGGCCACTGGTCTAGGCCATCTTCAGAGCTAAAATATTTTCGTACATCGTACAAGATGGCCTAGACCAGTGGCCGAAACGTCAGCCTGGAACGGCGATAATAAAAGATCTAATAATTTTGGCTGTCCTATGTCTTGAATTTTGTTTTTGACTCCTCACTAATTTAATATAACAAGGCAAAGTTCCTTTATCTATTTTATTAATAAAATAATACTCTATTTATACATCTATTAATAATTACAATCTCGGTTCACTCACGGTCAAAAAAGAAGTCTATTTAATACGAAATGAACAGATTTATTTTTATTATTTTACAAAACTCACAAGTGTTATCATCGTCAAAAATTATTGATCTTAAGCAGTGGCGTATTCAGGGGCCTAGGGTCTCCCCCCCTAAGTCTTCTCCGAAACAAAAAGAACCTATGTTTTCAATGATTTTTTTTTAAAACGAATTATTTTACTAACTCTCCTGCAATTCTAAAATCTATAAAAAAACTTATAAATAATTGAAAAAATCTCAATATTTGCGAATTTTGTGTTGAATTTTTTGTTATTTCAAGAAAAAAAAATTTTTTTTTATTTGTTTT
Source organism: Euborellia annulipes (assembly GCA_023213315.1). NCBI lineage: Eukaryota > Metazoa > Arthropoda > Insecta > Dermaptera > Anisolabididae > Euborellia > Euborellia annulipes. Next base: position 35,964 of record JAKCPI010003532.1, read on the forward strand.
TTATTTATAATTATTATATTATCTAAAAAAATTTCCCACTTTAAGTTTCTTGAAAAAAAGGGGGGGTTCAAAACTTTTGGGCCGAAACGTCTCCGAGATTAGAACCAGCAAACAGAGTCTTTTTTATTGACTGCTCCTGCCTATAATTATCCATTCACATCACAGTCACTACTTTGGAATAGATTCTTATATATTGTTGACGTTATTATTATATTGGTGATCAATATCTCTGCTGATAAACGCCGGCATAGAGAATAATCATCGTCATGTAATACTCCAGATTCGTCTTCAACCATTGAAGGTTGTGTTCTGTACTTGTCACCCCAGATTTGTTGTATCGGCATATATATTTAGTTTCCGCTCATACATACATCGATGATCCCATACTAAAAAATATATGTTATCTAAGGAAAAATATTTCACCTCTTTTCAAGATAACTCGAATTTTTTTATATAGGGATTAATGAATTGAGTTTAACATTTTAAACTTGACTTTGAGTTGAGGTGAAGTGTAAATTTTTTTAAATAGTGGGTGTATTTAATTAGACTCCTGTGTAGGTGGTCTTTGTATGTGTTATCCGCCTCTATAGTTTCATAATCGATACTCTCTCTCTCTGTTTTATTCCTCCTCAAAAATCCTTTTCGCGGTGCGTGCGTGTCGCGAATGCTTGAACGCTCAAATTGAATATCGTTCTATTCTTTTCTTGAGTGAGTGAGTGGTCGGATGTTGAGGTCTCTTCTTCGATCAAAGACCACCCTTAAAATATCGATTCTTTTTTTTTTCTCTCTCGATTACACGTGTGTGGAATAAATATTAAAAAAAAAAAAAAAAAAAAAATGATTTATATTTGTAACCATATGTAATTTAAAATCGATTACGGGGAAAATTTTAATAATAGTTGCATTATTCATGTGAGTTAAACATTTTGGAATGAAAAACAAAAATTTGTTCTTCTGATTCATTTATTTGAAAAAATATTGCCTAGTTAGAGCTTAGAAATGCATTTTTTTTTTGTGAGAAAAGAAAAAGCAGACCAATCATGAATGCATATTTTGCGAATAAGTATTACCGTGGTCCGTAGACAAACTTTTAGCTGGTGTCATAAAACAGCTTAGTTACCCCTGCATAGAGTGAAGTACGAATATCCTCCCAAAGCTTACAAAATGCTGCAATCTCGGTTAAGAAATTTTCAAGGCTAGTCATTCCTGTTTTATTAGAGCTAGTCACTTATGCATCCCTACAGTCACTAGATCATAGAAGAAGAGTATCTTCACTATCTCTCTTCTACAGGTATTACCATGGTCAATGCTCTGCCGAATTAAAATCAATTATCCCACCCAATGCAACATATTCACGGAACACAAGAGAGGCATCTTCCCAGCATCCCTATGCTGTTCAGATCATGACTAACAGAACTAGTCAATTTCATTCTTCTTTTGTCCCCATGACCTCCCGTAATTGGAACAAGCTCCCTGCGTCTATCTTCCCCAAAACCTACAATCTTCAGACTTTCAAGTCTAACCTCAACAGGCATCTTCTCAGTTCCCGCAGTTGAGTTCCCCTTTATGCTTCTCCTTTTGTTTTTATTTTCTTCCTGGCTGCATGTGACTATTGGTCATTATAGGTCTTCGGACCTTATGCACCCATTCCAAAAAAAAAAAAAAATGTGCTCAAATTTCCAGAAAATTTAGATTTTCGTCATCCAGGAAAAAGAGTCTGACCAATTTCTATTATGAATGTGAATTTTAAGAAAAAGTATCACTATGGCTGAAGGCAAAATATTAGACTTATTCTGCCAGTTTTTCACCCGACGTTCTTCTTTTTCGGTATGCTGCCACCATCAAGTTTTCGGTTGGTAACTTGGGACCATATTACTAATAAGTCGAGGAGTAGAAGATACAGTATATATAATGATTTTTTATTGGATATTCGATTATAGACAATATAAAGAAAGATATAACCACTAAAAGTGGTCTCTAAAACGAGTCGGGAGGTTATGTTGGTTACTTTGTACGTTCTGGGGCTTATATAGCTCTTAAGCCTATGGTGGGGGACATAAGGCCCCACGATAATGCTTATTTCTTATTTTTCTGCTGTTGTTTAAGCGCAACTCGGCAAGTTGATATTACCTGGAAGATGTCCATCAAGCACCAGTCGATTTCTGATGACCGCTGATAATAATTTTATCAGCCGTTGGAAAGTATAAGATATACTTTGTGTCTAGACTCTGAATTTATATGACAATTTGAACCAAAACATCTTAGATCTTGAGCCTTCCATAACCTAAAAAACGAAATGTCGCATTTTACTTATTCTACTATTTATGTATAGAATATATATTGTTCCCGGTTAAGGCTGGTATGAGCTCCCGATGGGCCTGTAGGTGCCGGTACTACTTGCCCACTAAATGTCGGGAACGCTCACTGATGCCTGGATGACCAGGAGCTCAGAGTCAAAACTGAGTCAGCTCTGCCAGCAAATCCTATCTCCTACGTCCACGTCGTAACTGGGGGGAACGTTTGGCGGCCAATGGGTGGTCGTCAAGCGGCCAATGGAGAGGGGTGAAAGCGGGTTTCCGGCGCTTTAACCGGGCCCTCCGGCTAAGGGAGTAAACCCCAACAGAAAATCGACGGTCCTCCCAAGTGGGGGTTGGCAGCGGGCTACCACCCCGCTCCGTAAAAAACGAAGAATGGTAAACCCACGAACAATCAGCCTCGGAACACGGATGGATTCAACGGATCTCGACCTCGGCGCGGAAATGGTCTACGTTTTGGAACATGGAATGTCCGTACGATGTACAAAGCCTGCGCTGCAATACATACTGTTAGAGAACTAGAGAAGTACAAACTAGATCTTGTGGCCCTCCAGGAAATCCGATGGGATAAGGGTGGTATACTGGACGTTGAAAACTCGACAATATTCTACGGCGGCTCGACAGAAAGACATACACATGGTACAGGGTT